>WBMV01008689.1:0-76492 GCA_013396655.1 Campylorhamphus procurvoides
GAATGTTTATGCAGAAGCTGGAACGTGCCTAAATCACAGCTCTTGCTGGGTCATCACTTTTAATGGCACCACTGCATCAGTGCATCTTCGGTGCATCTCTTTCCTCTCAGATAAATTCCATGTGGGTGTCTGTGTGGATAAATCCCGTGGACTGAAAAGGGAGGAGAAAACAGTTTTTGGGGTGGGGGCAGTGGCAACTGGTGATCCACTGGGAATTTTTCTAAAATGCTGATATTCAAAGAATGTTTCCAAAATCACCAGAGCACTTGTTAAGAACATAACCTGACAACAGATTACTGGTATTTGAGCTTCCCAGTACAGAAAAACCTTGTTGTTTTATAACCAGCTTCTGTCTGTTTTCAAAAATGTGTATTGGGTTTAACTTAATATTGGAAAATTAGGGAGCCCCTTCCCCCCAGTCTAGTTTAGATGTGCTTTGCATTTGCAGAGGGTAGGACAGAGTCCTAGCTGCTTCCAAACAGAACTGATCTCATTGTATGGTGCAGGTGTGAAGTCAGGAGAATCTCCTGGCCCTCACCCAGGAGGTAGAGAGGTGGGGAATACATAAAACCCACAATAAAATGCCTTTTGCAAATGCAAAAATGCATTTGGAACTTCCCTGTGATCATGAAGAAGTAGGAAGCTGAAGTTCATCTCAGTTTTCACTGAATTCTATTTTTAAGCATTGTGCCAAATATTTCATGTGAAAATACAGGAGCTGGGAGTAGCAGTGGCACAGAGCTGATACTGTGGCATGGCACATGCATAGCAAGGCAGAGATGAGCCCGATCACACCCTCTGCCTGCTGAACAGCTGGGGATTTCTGTCCTCTGCTTCCAAATGGGCACTGATGGAGATGGGGTGGTATTTGGGCAGCTCTCCACATCGCTTTGCTTGTATAGAAGGCATGAAGGACTCAGAGTGATGCTTCATCAGCAGTTAAGATGGTAATAATTCAACTGTCAAGGCTATTTATGCCTTTTAGTTCTGCATTTGAATTGGGGATGTTCAGAGGAGAAGTGGTGGGGAGTGTGCAGCAGGAATATAGCAGCTGGAATTGCTGCATTATTTGTCTCTCAGATTACAGTTGAAAATGTCTAACATTCGTGAAGGGTGATCATAGTATTGGATAAAAATGGAACGCTAAAACCAGCAAGAGACCTATTAAAATAGAATAATTGAACTGAGCTGCATTCAGATAAAATGAAACAGCTGAAGAACACATCTTTCATTTGCAATGTGTGTTGGAGGAAAAAGCCCCCACATTTACTAACAGCAGGAGTATTTAATGATCTTTCAAATCATCTTTTGGAAAACTTCTTTATTGTTTTGATCTGAGACATCATTTAAAGTAATATCTACCTCCATAGAATCCCTTGGGGCAATTAGTGGCCTTTCTGGTCTTGCCTTGCTGTATTAGTTCTGCCTATGTGTTTGCTTTATGTGAGCTTCCAGAAGCAATTTTCCTGAGAGAAGAAAATGCATAAATCCTTGAAGGTTAACTTGTGAGAATTCTGGCTTTGCTGGATGCTTCAGGAATTTCAATTGCCTTCTGGAACCATCCTATCACTTGAAAAATAACCCCCTGAACTCCCAAGCAATCAAGCTGCCTAAGAGTCATGTTTTCTCTCACTTTCAAAGTATGTGTCAAAGTACGAAGTTCTCTTTAATAGGGAAGTGTTTTTTTCCCCCACTGCTTTTTGTGATTATCCCTGCCTAACCTCACATGCTATCTCCTGTGGCCACTCTGCAAGTAATATGTTGTACCAAACTGAATTTATTGGTAGAAAGGAAACTGAAATTTTTAGGAAACGAGCCTCCTGTTTTAGCCCTCACATTCATCAAGATATATAAATCTTTTCCTCTATGTCTGAAGTCCAGGGAAGCATTATCTGTTTAATGTCTTATGTACTGAAATAAAAGAATTAGAGGTTCCCTGGTGTAATTTGAAGGGGCAGGCTTTACCCCAGACAAAAAGCATCTTTCTCTCCACCCCCTTACTTATCCTAAGTGCAGTTTGGGTGTGGAGCTTGATGCCATGGCTTGTTGTGAAGATGAGAAATACATAGAGGCTTAAAAAGTGAAATGGAGGGTCTGATGGAGAAGAGGTGAAGCAGTGCTAGTGGGCAGTGGTCCAGAAGGGACCTTTGGTTCAGAAATACCTGCAACTGATAATGGCTGGGGGAAGAAAGAGGGAGGGATTACAGTGTGTGTGTCCTGCCTCTGTGTTTAGGGAAAGGGTGTCTCCTACTCATTGCTTCTAGAGACAGGTTATGGATTAATTTATATCTTTTAATATGTCCTGGTGCAGCTTACTTCTGTTTTTAGAAGCCATCTTGGTTATAAAGCTTATTGCAAACATGATTTAATTCCACATTTTTCTGCTGTTGGATACGTTTAAATATAAATGGTAAAGTGCTCTGGAAACCAAAATCCTGTCCTTTGATCAGTAATCTTGCATAGTTTTCAGTGCTTATGCAAAGATGCAGTACAGGTGGACTGACTCCCCTCTCACTGTTAGCCAGGCAGCTTCACAGCAGCAGGCAAACATTTCACTCCCCACAGCACCTCCCAAGCTGCTCCTCCCCAACACTCTCCCGTGGCATGTGTGAAACAGATGAGATGGGAAGTGATTGATGTCCGAAGCCCCAAGATGAAAGTTTTCATGCAATAACCACAAATTCAAAGCTTTCTGTATTGCTGGGAAATGAGTACAGGCTCTTCCTTTTGATCTTAGCTTCTTAAGCGACTCTTGGTCATTCTTCCTGCCTTGGTGCTTCCCATCTTCTTTCTTTTTTTCTCTGTTTTTTCCCTGTCTTCTTGTAGGTCTAACAACAGCAGCAGTCTCTGTGCCAGGGTTTGCAGCCAGGGTCTTAAAATGTTGTTATTCTGCATATGCCAAGCTGCAGCTGAAATGTAATAGATGAAATCCCTTTGTGTGTATATACTCAGTATATAAAGGACAAGGGAATAATAATTAAGACTTGGAGGAAATTTATTTAAACAGCCTTCTGAAGCTGTCTCAGCTGGTCTGAATTTCCCTGATGCTTATCTGTTCTTGATCATACCAGTATGTATAATTTACTTATGCAGGTATTTTTTCTGTGAAGTGAAAAAAAGTATAATCTTTGATAGTGTGGAGATTTAAACCTATGATTTCAGCCTGGCTGGCTTTGATAAGGCTTGTAGCCACCACTGAAAGCCCACACTCTAGAAATAAATTTTTGCTAAGCAAACCTGCCAAAAAATGACGTTAAGGGATATTTATTGGGCATAATAAATTTAAATCAAGTGTGAAACAAGGATTTTTTACTACTTCTTTATCAGAGAAGCCTTAACCAAGGCACTACAGTTAATACCTCAATAAAAACTATAAAGCTTTTGGACAAAAATGTGGCTGCTGTTGAAAAATGGTTCAAGCTGCAGTTTCATGGTTTGTGTCAGCAAAGCCCACCAACTGAATTAAATTATTTTGCCAACTCCAGGCTACTTATTTCCATATACATTACCTTGTTGAGCAATACATAAGAGCTGCCCTAGATAATTTAGGGGCCTGATAGCCTGTTGTGAAGTGAGTCTGGACCACTTGCCTAAATCCCAGCTGGGCTGGTAGCAGCTTGATCAGGCTTTCAAATGATCTCTGCAAGGTGCACTGCAGAAGTTCAGGGTAGGGTGTGCCTGAAAATATATGATTGTTTCTCTTGACCTCTTTCACCATCAGAATTTATTCCTGATCAGAGTGAGACAATAAGCGATACACTCAGTCATGTGCAGGTTCACATTCCTTGGGAAAGTTGACTTCTACTGTTGCCTCTTGGAAAAGGAGGAACACTTTGAAGACTCTCCCTATCTTCTTTCTTTTTATTTCTTCAGATGGAAGGTACAAAGGCAGCCTTTAGTTCTTCATTTACAAACATACTGATCTAGCAGGAACATGAGGCGTTTCTTGCTGATGCACATTCAAACAAGTTTTGCTGGATGTTTGTTATTTTGTGTTAGATGGCTGATAGCATTCCCGAGGAATGTCTGGAAAAATGCCTCTAGTTATCACCAGGGCCATGTTTCAGAGAAACACCCAGAATAGTAGAATCACTGCATAGGATTTTGCTGAGTGGTTAATCCAAAAAGGAGGCTTTCATAGATTTTGGGTGTTTCCCTCCCTGCCCCCCTCCTTTTTTCCCAGTCTAAGCTATTTTGTAGCTCTTAAAGAAGAAAGTAAATGTAGTAGCTTAATAGCTGCCAGTCATTTGGGGTTTGGTTTGGGTTTTTTTTCTCTTCCATAAAATTAGGGAAGATCAAAGAATTTCAAGAAGTCTGTATAATTTGAATTCAGTGGCATAAGATGCTTCCTTGGCTCTCTGATTTTAGAGTACTGTGGGCATGATATATGGAAATGAGAACAAAACTGAATGTTTTAATAAGATGCTTAAGTAAATGACACAAAGACTATTCAGTAGTGAAAATAATTTCAGAAAGTAATGAAAATCGGTCGTAATGACTTAATAGATGGGTCATTTTGGAGAGTGTTTTCCTTTCTTCAGTCATGTCTACCTCTTCTTTTAAGTAGCATCAGTTTTAGGCTGTTTATTCTTGGGAACTTTTCAAGGGGGGATTATGTTTAATAATAAATGGTTTGTTGTGATGCAGCGGATAAAAAGAATGTGCCCACACAGCAAAAATAACAAAATAGAATTGTAGCTTAGATAACTATGTCTATTTCTTTTCTCTTTTCTTAGCTATGTATGCCCAAAGGGCTGTCTTTCAGGACTCAGGCAGACAACAGGGATCCGCAGCTCCATTCGTTCATCATCACCAGAGAGGATGGCTCTCGCACCTACGGCTTTGTGCTCACCTTCTACGAGGAGGTCACGAGCAAGCAGATCTGCACGGCCATGCAAACGCTGTACCAGATGCACAATGCAGAGCAATACAGCAGTGTCTGTGCCTCCTCCTCGTGCAGCATGGACTCCCTGGCCAGCAGCATCGACGAGGGCGACGCCACCTCCCTCGCCAAGCTCCAGCGGTACAACTCCTACGACATCAGCAGAGACACGCTCTATGTCTCCAAATGCATATGCCTCATCACCCCCCTGCCCTTCATGCAAGCCTGCAAGAAGTTCCTGATCCAGCTCTACAAGGCAGTGACGTCCCAGCAGCCGCCGCCTCTGCCCCTGGAGAGCTACATCCACAACATCCTCTACGAGGTGCCCCTGCCGCCCCCGGGGAGGTCGCTGAAGTTTTATGGGGTTTACGAGCCCATCATTTGCCAGAGACCTGGGCCCAACGAGCTGCCACTCTCTGACTACCCACTGCGGGAGGTGTTCGAGCTGCTGGGCCTGGAGAACCTGGTCCAGGTTTTCACCTGCGTTCTTCTGGAGATGCAGATCCTTCTGTACTCACAAGGTGGGCACTTGTCTGGCGGTGCATGTTGGGTCTGTTTCCATCGGGCTGTTTCTGGGCATCTGGAGCCACAGGAGATAATATAATTTAATGTTACCTGGAGCTAATTCTGATCTTTAGGGCATTTGTGAAACGTGAGAATGTAAAGAAGAAATGTGAGAGAAATGAGTCTGTCCTAATGAAAGCACTAAATAATTGTTTCCTCCAGGCAGTCTTAGTGCCACTTGTTTAATTGTGCATTGTATTTATCACTTCTGAAGGCTAGCAATAGAATTAATTTGATTATTATCCATTCACTGCCCTTGATTGTGCTGCAAGACAGAATGAAACAAATCTTATCTTCTGCAAAAATACCAGCAGAAAGTAATATATCTTGCAGAAGACACTCTTGCCACTTTGTTTTTCACATTTCAGCAGTTTCGTGAAATCTCCTTCCTCCTGTATGTTGGGTATGTTCTGATTAAAATACTAAGAAGTGTTTTGGAACCTGGAGGCTGAAGATATAATGCTGGGTTGAAACTGAGTGGAGTTAAATGTTATCCCTTCTTAGTCCTGCTTGAAATATTTGGGACCTTTGCTGACAAGGGTGCTGGTACTTCTTTTTGAGACACTTAAGATTGCACTTGGCCAAGGCTGGCTACACTGGCTACAAGCCTGTCCAGATGTACAGTGCCAGTGAACTTTTTAAAATCTGATCTGTGCCTTTTCTCTTATGGTTCTGTATTTCTGCAATAGTGCAATACCATGCTACACGTTCAGGGAATCCTGACTTAGTGCTGGGCATGTTCTGAGGTTTTAGACCCCTCTTACAGTTTCCTGTACAATATTGGTTGCTGTGAGTCTGTCCTTGGTGATATTCAGGTACTAAAAGCAAGTGATGTGAATGTTTCAAAGCACCAGAGTGCCCAAACATGTCAATTTCAAATTGCCTGCTGACTTTCAAGAGGATGTTCAGACTTTTTGGAGGTTCCTCTAAGTCTCACTGGATGCCTGTTCGTATTAGCTGGGTTTCCAGATGGCATCTGTGGTGCTGACCCTAAATTGGGAAAATGTGCCTCAGAGAAAATTTTTGGAGTATTGAGGGTGATGGTCTCCTCAGACTAGAATGGAAAACATGAAGCCAGGAGGCATACATAGCTCTTATTGAAAAAAGGAAAATATTCTGGATACCTGGAGTTCTCAAGAGATGTGGTTCAAGCAATGCACAGCTTGAAATGGAGAGGGGAGAAAAGATGGGAAGTCATCTAAAATGAGTACAGGTAGTGAAGCTTCAAAAGGGAGTGCTTGGGTTTGTCATAAAAAAGAAAAGGTCAGTAAGTATGTAATGGTAATGCTAATAACTAAATGACTGAGAATGGGCAAAAGAGGGAGGCAGAAAGAGGGTAGTTCTTCTACAAATGACTGAATTCAAAGGATTGCCAGTTCTTTGCGGAGCTCTTCTCCACATGGGCTCCAGGGGTTTGCTTTCAAGAACTGAAAATGAAGGGTTTTATCTGCTCTTGGTTTGAAGTATGAGCAGAAATCCTGCTGTTAGTTTTGATTAGGCTCCTTTCCCCTCCCTTCTGCTTCTCTGTGTGTGTGTGTGTGTGTGCACTTACCCCCTTTCTTCCTCGGTTTGAATTGTGGTGCCTTTGCCACTTTGCACTGGGATTTGACATTAAACAGCAGCACCACTAAAGTGCTTCCCCACCCATCCCTCCTCGTCAGTCCCACTTTGGCTCTTGCTTATGGACTCACTGAAAACAGATTTATTTTTTTCCAGTCTCTAAGGTTGCAGTGTTAGGAAAAATGTGCTTGTCAGGTTACATTTTAGTGATATTTTGAGCAATCTGTATATACATTACTTTTGTAACAGTCCTTGAGACAAATACGAAACAAACACTACATAATTTTGACTCAATTTTCAGTGCCACCAGAAGTTAGAATAAATGTTATTCTTTCAGTTACTGGCTGTAATTTAAGGGTTTACTTGTTTTGTTTGTTTTCACTGTGGATTGGTTTGTTTGTTTGTTTTAAAACAAAAATGAGATAATGAGAAGTAGTCCTTTCCACCCTCCAAAATTCAGATTGGTTTTCTCTCTCTGTTATTTGTGAATCTAGGAGTGTCCTTGACATGACCTTTACTTCCCTATCTGGTATAGACACAACTTGATGTTGCATGGGGAAAAGTATATGGTTGTATTAGGAAAATTCTGTGATTATGTAAATAGCATCGTAATGCTGGTTCCCAGAGGTGAGGAATGTGGAGTGGAGGGCAAGTGCAAAGCCTCACTTTTGGCATACCCTGACAACTGAGGACTTGGCTAATTGTGCACTGTGGCTTCTTTTAAATGTCAGTCTTGCGATTCCTGAGGGAGAAAACAGCTACTTTCCTGTTTGAGATATAGCCAGTCTAGATACTACTGAAATCTCTCTAAACTTTGGGATCCACTGGGGAGAAACACTTTCCTAACTCCCAAGTTTTCTTTCAAGGCAAAAGAGGAAAATTTTTTTACTTACATATCTCATGTTCCAAGATAAAGAATAAGAGACGGATTTTTCAAGTTTGTACTTTCTTCCTTTCCTTCTTTAAAGAGGATGGACGTGTTGGACTATGTTTCCAGTGGCTTGGCCTTCTTGCAACCTTCCCAAACTCAACAAGAAATTAGTAGGAGGTAGTCTTGCATCCACTGGTTGCAATCTCAAGCAGAACAGCATTATTTACCCAAAATCAGAATTCACTGCCTTTATGCTGTAATACTCAAGAAATCAGAGCACTGGACCAAAACCTACTTCAGTTCACCAAACTATTTCAGGGAGGGAGCTGCTAGGAACATGTATGCAAAAATGGAAGCTGACTTTTTTTGTGGTTCTCCTAACTCTGTTGGAAAGAAGCTTTTCATTCAATCTTGGCAAAAAATTTGTTCTTCTTTTAAAGAATAAATACTCTTTTTGGAAAATTGAGAGAAAGTATGAATAGTTGTACAACTCCTGACCATACCATGAGCCGTGCTGGTGATAGCAGCAGCAAAGGGCTGGCAGGAGGGTTGCACAGAGACTGTACTGGCTTTTCTGGAGTGTTTTTTCTCAAAGCAACTGGGGTTTGATGATGAAAACGTTTATTTTTAACCCTGTAGCTGAGGCAAAATGTTTCCAGCAGCCTGAACAAAGGCATCTAACTAAATGAAGAAGTGAGGGTGTGGGATGACTTTATCCAGCTTGCCCTGGATGTTTTCCCAGCATGGTACAAGCGTGTCTGGAATAGCTTTGCAGAGGGGACAGGACCAGTGGGGAGCTGTTTATACTATGGCTGCTACAGGCAGCTTTGGGTATCTAGTTGCATTGTTCTTGGTGTTTTACAGGTGAGGGGTATTCCATCATTTGGGAAAATGCAGGGATTGTAGTGAAATGTAACTTCACTTTACAGCTGTGGCGGTCAAACAGAGGGGTAGAGAGGCTGACATAAAAGAATGGTGAGCTCATTTTTAAGCTGCTTTATTCCCAAACATTTTGGACTGCAGACAACTACCTTAATCCTCAAATTTGCAGTTTATACTTTAAAGCAGCCTGGTGCTACAGAGCTCTCTCACTGTGACCTTACAAACCACAGTTTGGGAAGTGGTGTATAATTATCTATAACTTTCTGGGGCAAAAGCCACTCTGACCAAAGCGTTTCAGTCTGAAGCTTTGAAATGTTTGTGCTTCTTGGGAGCAGCAAATAGTCCTGTGGCAGCATTAAGGCAAAACACAGAACACAGTGACATATCTGGCTAACTGGCAGGGACCTGTGCTTGCACCTCAATGGCAAGACTGAAAAGATCAGCCCCTACTCTTTGTGGAGACAGTGAGGACTTCTAGGGAGTTAATCCAAATCCCTGTTGGTAGGTCGATGTCATAGACTACTCTAAGTGTCAGCTTTGGTCTGCAAAGGTGATAATAGAAGGCTGCACCTGAAGGCACTCGGAGCTGAACTCTGATGTCTTCAGGTTACATCTTTATGCATATAGAGAATACTTTGAAGATTAAATAGAGACAGATTTTAACAGTGGGGCTTTGAAAACCAATGAGAGAGGTTAGGTTTTTTTTCCCCACCCTGCAATTCTTTGGATTGCAGTCTTTGCAATGCTCTTTGCAAGAGCCTTTTGTTTTATTCAGAGCACAGCTTTGCTATGTGACCATGCAGATGCAAGGGTCTTGTTGTGTCCCTTCTGCAATAACTGCTACAATTTCCCAAGAATCAGTAACAAACACCACTGGCACGAGATTTGTGCTGGAGAGGGATGAATTAAACTGTAAGCGCTGCAGAAACCTCAGCAATCCATTTTGTATGTCTGCCTTTCGAGGGATTTAAGCACGAGAGGGAACGTGTGGATGAGGCAAAGATAAACTTCTTAGAGCTTAGACTGTTTCTGCTCATTAGAATTTTGACGGTTTTCCAAGTTGTTTTTCCAAGGGCTTGGAGTAATTGCTTCTCCAAGATTGAAATATTCTTTGCTTTTTGGCTTTTTCTATCTTAGAAATTATAATATAAATTACTATGCACATATAAAGTAATTGCCTAGAAAAAGGTAATGTCTGAGAGATCTTTCTTGTGAAGTCTGATTAGGGGGAGATTTTTAAAAGCTAATATACACATGATGCATTTGCCTTTTAAAGCATTTTTAGACCAAGTAGCTATGTAGAAAACCTTTGCTCTTCTGCTCATTATTTAAATAGTTGCCCTCCACACTAATATTCATCAAAATTAATGGGAAGTTATTGCAGAGAACTATTTACATGGATCCCTTCCAATTCAGCATATTCTGGGATTCTGTGAAAGGTTGTGAAGAGACCTGGGTTTAGGGCCTCAACAGCACCACATTCAGAGGAGGCTGCAGTGCATGTTCCCCTGGAAAGGAGACAAGTAATTGAGTAGAATAATCAGAGAATTAAATATACTCTTCCTTTTCAACTTAGGTGAAAAGACAAAAATACTTTTTAAATAGAAGTTGCTTGATTTTGTTCACCAAAGTCAATCTGACCTGAAAAGTGAAGCATCTGGAAATAGGGAGAAGGAGCTGGTCCAGGTCTGTATTGCAACCCCACTTCTGTTTGTGTTCACAATGAGCTGCAAAGGAAGATTGGGTCACTGCGTTCAGCACTATCCATGCACACACACTCTGTCACCTCTCCACTTTTTTTAATTGGATCTCATTATTTCCCATGATGAAACCTCTTTTCCTTTTAAGAGTAAGGGGAAGAAAGTTCAATTAAACCTTTACATTCCAATTATGACAAATGCCAGATAAACAGTCAAAAAGTGGTCTTGAGCAAAGTTGTTCCCTGCTGGAGTCTGTGTCCTCCCCACCATGTCACTGACTTCTGGAGAGCCTGCTCTGCCCCAGCAGCTGCAGGGACAAGCAGGTGGCTCCCTGTATCTTCAGGAGCATCCTCATGTGTCCTGCTGCCACCTTGTCAGCCTTGTCACAGAATTTTGCCCTCCTCCCAGGGACCTGACTGTGCTGGTAATGGGAGCTCATTATTAAGGTGGGTCTTAATCATAAAGTAATTCGTGCTGAACCACTGGTGGTAAGCTGTGACACGGATAAATCATATAGATGGAAATTTATTGAAGTAAAATTGGGCTTTTTTTACATTAAGTGTTTGCCAGTAAGAACTGGCTTTAATACTGGCCTTGAGATGCTTCCCTTTGGACAGAGCTGGCCCCCAGTCTGAAAGGCTGATTCTTACTTCAGGCAATTAGATGCAGGCTCATCTTGACCATTCTGTTTAAGAAAATATATATTTTCTTATTTGCATAAATTGCCACTCTGCTTTTATCCAGTAACTCCTGCTGGTAAATCCACAGTTCCACTTGGGATGGAGGGCATTGAGATGCCACAGGTCGTTTCTGCAGGACAGTCTGCTGGTTACAGCCCCATCTCACTGCACCTGCCAAAGTTCCCTGAATGCAGCACTGGTACAAGGGGATTTGTATATTGAATAAACATTTCCTGAACCATTTCTATGCGTTTTATCTGAACATCTCTTGAAAATCACCTGGACTGGCTGTCACTCGTTGCAGCTGCTGATACACAAACCAGATGAAAGGTGGAAGCTTCCAGGGTGCTTTGATGTCTAAGGCACTTATACGTGCTACTTCTGTGAAGCTACTGAGATCTGATTTGAAAATCTTTGCTTTCATAAACAATTTTTGTCTCAGATGTGAATTTCAGATTTCATTTTTCATCTGCAGTAGGCTATTTATAAACATTACAGATATGAAGGTACCAAACCCCAAGACAGGTCTCATAACTGCTATGTGCCATTCCTGACTCACACTCAGAGCTCAAAGCAAAATACTGATTTTTATTTTCCAGCTTTTCTAATGAATCTGCCTCACCTAATTCTTCTCTTGTTACAAAAAGAAAAGCAGTTGAACAGCAATTGCTTTTAAAACTTTGAAGAGGTAGCATGTGGAAAAACTGTTGGTCACGAGAATGTTTTAAAGGTATTTCACTCTGATGAGTTAGCTTTTATTCATTAAGGTTGATCAATGGGATTTTTTCTATGTTGTTGTTTTATTTAAAACCATTGCTTAGAATTGTTCTGTGCATTTTGATCAGGTACTCTTTGAGAACATCATCCAATCACCATCTTCCAGAATACGTATTTAAATACGTGGCTTTACAAAACTACACTCTATGCATGTTCAAAAAGCAGTAGAGGAAAGGAATTGGTGTCCAGGTAACTCATCTTCTCAAATACTTCAAAATGCTTTCAGATTGTATGTAAAGTGGGACTTTAAAGGAAAAGAAAGAAGCAGAGTCTACTTTTAAAGCATCAGACTGGATTCAGAAGATCCAGGCTGTGACTGGTAGGCTTCCTGCCATACCTTTGGTAGGTTACAGGAACAGAGAGTTGGAAAGTGGCCAAGTCATTCTTTCATTGGGAAGGCAGGGGACGTTGAAACTGGAGTGTGAACTGATCACTACAGGTCACAGGTGAAATTCTCTTCTGTTTCATAAGGACCAAAGATTTGAATCTGTTTTGGAAGTAACACTGGAACGAAATCTTAGTTGTTTTGAGCAGGGATAACATTGATGTCCCTTTTCCCTTTAGAAGGCTCTTGGTTCTGCAGCAAGGGAAGGATTTTGAAATATCAGACTCCTTTGTAGCAGGAAAAGTAATTTTTATGTTGAGCTTTTTGAATTGCTTAACATTCCAGAGCTTTTATGGAGCCTGTAAAATGAAAGGAAGATTATTTTGTTTTGTTTTCTCAGTCACTGCCTCGGTTTGAACTTTAAGCTCTCTGAGATAAATAGATATTTCTGCATGCACAGGATCTGTTGTAACACTGTACTGATTGGTTATTGTCCTGTTATTGTGTTGTGGAGAATCAGCATCAAGACAAATAACTGTCAAATTTTGCTCTCTTTCAGAAACACATTTATAGCAAATTTAAGTTCAAATGCTGAAACCATTTCCATCTCCAACAGAAAACAGTGATCCGTAATTATACAGGAACATCTCAGGGTTTGCATTTTAAGCATTATGTTGTATTTGGTGATGTGATGTGTTACCAGACCTTTGTGAAGCTGGACCGTGGTGCTTGTGCAGAACTGCCAGCCAGCAGTGGAGCAGGTCCCCACTGCAGTTACATGTCCTGCACAGGGAATTGAGATACAGGGACTTGGCTGAGGGCCTCCAGCAGATGATGCCAGAAACGGGAGTTTAATCCAGAGTCTTTGAACTTGACTGTTTTGCCTTCACTCAGGGAGAAGGTTACATGTGAGAGACAGTGCTGTGCCAAATCCAGCTAAGAGGTTGAGGCAGAAGCTGTTATAGAAGCCCCAGGGACCACTTTGTCCTGGGATTATCCTCCTTGAGCAGTTTCTTTTGGAAAATGTTCTGCGAACAAATTTGAGATTTAACTCTGAACATGAAGAATCTCAGAATAATTTTGCTTGGAAAAGACCTTTAAGATCATCAAGTCCAACCATAAACCTAACACTGCCATGTCCACCACTAAATCATATCTCTAAGTGCTGCATTTACATGTCTTCTAGATGCCTCCAGGGATGGTGACTCAACCCCTTCCCTACTAGGCAACCCTTTCACTGGAGAAATTTTTCCTAATATCCTATCTAAACCTCTCCAGGCACAACCTGAGGCCATCTCCTCTTATCCTATCGCTCATTACTAGGGAGAAGAGACTGACCCTCACCTTGTTTCAGGTATTTGTAGAGTGTGATAGACTCCCTCTTGAGCCTCCTTTTCTCAGGGCTAAAAACCCCTCGTTTCTTCATCCACTTCTCAAAGGACTTGTGTTCCAGACCCTTCACCAGCTTTGTTGCCCTTCTCTGGACATGCTCCAGCACCTCAATGTCTGTTCTGTAGTGAGAGGCCCAAAACTGAACACAGTGCTCGAGGTGTGGCCTCACCAGTGCTGAGTACAGACGGACAGTCACTGTAATGCATGTAAGAGAGGTGGAGCAATTAGATGTAAACAAGACCTAGGGCAAGAGAAATTTAAAGCTCAAAGCCCATCTGCACGCTGCAGAGAAACGCATCTGCTCTTTGGGACACTCTGTAGGTCTCCAGGTCTTCTGGGTCCTTTCTCCACTCTTCCTGAGCTGCCCTGCAAAGAGAAAGGGGGGCACTGCCCTGGGCTTAGGTCGCAACTGCCTGCTATTGATTTCTGTACCCAGGGATGATTTTACATGGATCAGATCCATGCTGTGGTGGCAGCAGCTGCTGCTGTGGGTCATCAGTGTGGCTTGTGACCTTCTGCTCATGCATTTAAAGCAGTCAGGTAATAGCCTTCCTTGCTGGCAGGGCAGGGCCTTTCACTGCATCCAGCGTGGTGTGCAGTGCACCTCTTAAGGTCAGTGAGCCACAAGAAGAGGAAAGGGTTTATTTCACAGATGTCAGGAAATTGCCTGGGTTTCAGCCATTCATCACTCTTGAATTTGTGACCCTCTGTGAGTATCTGTCACCCAGACAGTGTTTTTACTTTTTGTATCTTTTTCTGGATGTTTTTTGGTGGCAGGTGAGTTGGGTTGGAGAAGGATCAGAGAACCATTTTCCTACCTGGACCTGTCATTCATAAAATAACTGTCAAAACTTGTCTTGGAATTGAATATTGTTATCAAACTGTAGTAGTGGCGTGAGAGAGAATCTGGAAACACTCTCTTTACAGAAGCACTCAGAGTCTATACAAACCCTGTTTTCTCCATCCACTACCAATCTTTCCCTTTTTCTTTTTCTTCTTCCCCCCCCCTTCTGCCTCCCCTTTTTTTCTCTCTGCTTTGGTGAAATGGAGTAATCCCTTGTTTCCAGGTTTTCCTCAGTAAGCATGTAAACTTCCAGCAAATGATGGTTGGTACAAGAATCTCTCCATCAAAAAAGACTTCAGGCCTTACAGGATAGGTGTCTGATATTGTACAGGCTTGAAAGAACATAAAAAGTAACTAGAGTTTCTGACTTCTTTAAATGGGTATCAAAAGAATAATTTCCAGATTTTTCAATATTATTTTTCTGGAGGAACTTGGGAACTTCAATCTCTTCAGTCAAAACTGAACTGATTATCTGTGCTAATCACTGACAGTCAGTCGTTGATAGATGGTAACAATCAGACTAATAATTTGATCATCACTAGTTGTTTTTTATGTTGGGTTTGGTTTTTTTTAAACAGATTTCTTCATAGTAAATTGACTACAAGATTAGTGCTAGGGACCATGTTAAATATTATAGTAGCACCAGAGAAAAGTGAGCGTGCATTTCTAGGCTTCAGTGCCCTTATCCGAAAAGATAGTTGCAACTTTGCTGTCACAACCTGTTACTTTGTGTGGATACATAGATCAGAAGAGACTTTGAAATTCTCATGCCTGCTAAGACATGCTACTTTCTGTATTTTTTTTTTTTTAACCTGTAAGGCTTTTGGAGTTGTGAAATGTTATGAGACTCCTAAGCCTCACCTGTAGGTATTTTGAGTTCGTATACGTGTTCCTCAACAAGACAGTGATTGGACATCTATAACTATAGACCATTACAATGTGGTGAAGGGATTCACAAGTGCCTGATCTGTAGCTGGGAGTGATTTTGAAGTGTAACCTTGAGACTGACTTGCATACATGAATTAATTTTGAAGACTGAGTGAATAGCTATTACTAAGACAAGATGAAAAATGCTTTTGCCCTGCTGACTGACCTTCTGCAGCTCGAGGCTGGTTTTCCACAGAGAAGTGCTAGCAAGGAGAATGGGTTATGCAATTTGTTGTTCTAATTTGCATATTTATTCAAGTGTGTCTTCCCAGTGACCTCCTAATAGCTGAGCAGTGTCAGATAACAGTGCTTTTGCTGTTGTTTATGTCTGCCAGGGTATCTGGTTTGCTTGTTCATTAACAGGGTGGGCCAGGCTGGGTTCTTCTCCAGGTAAAAGCAGTCAGTGAAAAATGCTTCCTTACCTGAGTCAAAACCAGACTGTTCATACATAGATCTTTTATTTCCTGGAGTGGGGCAGAGGGATTAGGAGAGATGGGCAACAATCCAGGTGTTACCAAGGATCTGGGTCTCGCCTTGAGGAGAGAGAAGATCTTTTGATTGCTGAAAGCAAAGCTTTTGAGGCTAAGCAGGCACTGACAAGACTTGTTTTTGGATACAGCCATGAAGGACACATCCCTTTTGCCACTCTTGCTGGTTACTGATGACGTACCCCTGCACTGAAGCTGGAGAGGTGCAACTCTGTTTGCAAACAGTGAAGAGCAGCTTTCACAAGTGGCAGAGGCCCAGGGGGGGAATTGGAACTGACTCCCCCTCTTGTTTATGCCATGCACCTTTTGCAAATTCAAAGTCACAGGCTTGCACTTCGTTGTTCCTGTCTAACCACTGCCCTGAAATGAGATGTGCTGCTTCTTCACAGTCAGCTAAAATTCCTATGTAATTTGGGTTTAAGTGCTTTCACGTTCTTAGAAATTTGGGGGAGGTTTTATTAGTGCAGAAGCTGCTGTAAGATGAGGTAGAAGCAAACATCTGGTCATCTGGTTTCACAGGCACCAGCAGCTTGCAAGACCCAGGGGTCTTTCCCTGTTTCAGGGTGGATTGTCTGAGACTTGCTGTAGGTTGACCATCTCTTTAATACCAACATCTGATTTATTTATATTTTTGGGGAAAAAAATTTGTTCTCAATTTATTTCCTCATTTATGTTAATAAATAGGTTATGGTATTGCATCATACAGGCTGGATATTTGAGAAATAATTTGTTCCTGCCTGAATTCTGAAATATTTTGGCAGCTCAGCTGGATCAAATTAAATTCTAGCGTGAAAAAATAATGCACAATGTCTTTACTTGACTCAAAACATTGCAAACCAACAAACTAGTGGATTAAATACAAATTTGGGAAGGTAATGCAATACAAACATGCAGTCTACACAGAATATTTTTGAGAACTAAATTTATATTAGGCTTCTGTTTGGATTTTACTTAAAAACAGTACTTTTAAATACTTAGGATCTGTAAACTTCTGCTGGTATGTCGGCAAGGCAAGTCTTGTGGAAAGTACACTCAACCTTAGAAGTAGTAGCAAGTGGAGCAGAAGCAGGCAGGCAGGAGCAAGCAAGAAACCACAATGTTTCTTTGAAGTCCATTTCTCTCCCCTCCTTTTTCCTTGTAAATATACATGCTTTTTATAGAATTAGAGTATTGTTATCCTGTCCTATAGAAAGAACTTTTGGTATCTTTTTAATAAATTAATTTAATGACAGAATAGATCTAGGGAAGATATGAATATCTATGCTCAGCAGTTTCTTTCTGGAAGGAATGAGCTTTGAAATTAAATGTTTAAGGTTTTTTAAGTACTTTTTATTTTCAAAAGAACATTTTATCATATAAACATGAGTTCTGTCTTGTTTTATCACTGATGTCCTTGCCAAACAGATTTCAAGAGCAAAACACAGGAATGTAATTCAGTGTCTGTCTCTCTTTTCTCCCCTTGTCCAGATTATCAGCGTCTGATGACGGTGGCAGAAGGAATCACAACGCTGCTGTTCCCATTTCAGTGGCAGCATGTGTATGTTCCCATCCTTCCTGCCTCTCTCCTGCATTTTCTGGATGCTCCTGTTCCCTACCTAATGGGGCTGCAGTCTAAGGAAGGAACCGACCGCTCCAAGCTGGAGCTGCCTCAGGAGGTCAGTCCCCACCTCTGGGGTTGCTATCCTGAAATGTGTTGTTAATATTTGTGTGTGAATTCCTGCTGGAAAATGCCATGCGTGGTGTTAGGAGGCCTCTCTGGTACCATGGAGACTTTTTGTCAGCAGAGGCGAGATAGTAGGGGGACTCTCTACAGCATTTCCTGGTCCATTTTTGAATTTAATGAATATCACTAATTGTATGGACTTCTGCTTTTTGTTGTGACACTGAAGGTTTCTCTGCTTTGCCTGCATCACACTCTTCACCAGGTTCTGTGACTCTGTCAGTGCCACAGTCCTATTGACAACGGGCTAAAGAGCATTTCGTTCTGGGATGATCTTTATGGATTTGGATCTCAGGTGTAGTTCCTAGATGGTGTAAATCTGTTGCCCTGCTGCTGCTGAGAAGTACACCCTGTCCTGCCAACCTCATCCCATCCTAGTGTGAGCCCATGTGTTCCTGGCTGGGTTGAGTTCTATTGCTAGACCAGCATCCTGGCCTCAAAGAAGCCAGATCTGAGTTAATACTCTGCTTGTGAACCAATTAGAAAAAAAAAAAAAAGGAGAGGTTGTCCTCATCTAAGTGTTAAAGTCCTAGGTGGTGGTAGAGAGTGAAATGGAGATTTTTCTCCTTAAAATTTGACCAAGATGATTAAAACTAGTTCACATTTTAACCTGGTCATACAGCCAAGTCTTTGGGATATGGCTAACTTGTCTGCACTCCAGATGGTGATTGGAACCACAGCATGCTATCCTTTTTCACTTGAGTTTCTTCTTAAAATCAGTGGGAATCCCAAAAATAACTGTTCATATGGCAGTAACATCTCATGACAGCGGCAGTGCTGAGCTCAGCTCGGTGCAGAGACCTCTCCTGGGGGCAGAGTCCCTAGGGCTTCCAAATATGTGTGCCTTCTGGGAAGGCAGGCAGGGGCAGCAGCCGAGGAGAATATGCAGGACAGGGAGTTTGTAGGTGGAAGTGGAGGGACACACACAGGGTAAGGATAACATGGTTTTTAAAGAAGGTCTCTTTTAAGTATTACATGGAGGTGACTGAGTCTTAGGTGGCAGGTGACTGCAAATCAAGTTTTACCTCATGGATACAATGACCAGATCACATGAAATTTGCATTGGTGTGGAAACAAAGCTGGTATCTGGCTACACTCCTCAGTAAAACCGTGCTAATATTACATAATTACTGTGATTTTGAAAATTATTAGTCACATGCTTTGAGTTAGCAGATTAAGCTGTCATTTTCCTTAAATTAAAATTTTAATATGACAGGCTTGAAGTATCGTTGGAATAACAAATTAAACATCACCAGGGAGAGAAGAGTAATAGCGGGATAGAATCTGCCCCCCACCCCTGATGTTTAGCAAATGAGGGAAAAATATCCGCATTTATGAACACCACAGGTTCAGTAACTCTGGGAGAAAGAAAGAAGGCATATTGAACAGAGATCATCTTGAATCTCAAATTCCTCTAGACAATAAAAAAATCAAAAAAATCCTACAGCATGTGAGCAGTGATGAAGCGCTGCTCGCTTTAGCATTCCTTTATTGTTCAGGCCAGGGGCTAGCTTTTCAAGCTCTTGCACTAAATATAAACCATTTGTTTGTTAGAGATAAAAATTCTAACAACTGGCCATCGTGCTGTCTTAAGGTTACTAATCTCTCTGCATTAACTTTAATCATCAGATGTTTTTGAAGAGAGAAGTGAGACCAATCCCCCCAGGGTTTTCTGAATCCAAATCTCATTTTTTAAATTTGGTAAATGATATGCAGAGCTGAAATTAAAAAGCCTTTGAAATGAAATATTGATAGATAAGAAGGCAGTCCCTGAGCTAAAGAGCCGTACTGATGCATACCACAACTCTTTAATAGCTGCATAGTTAAGTAAAGCAAATCATTTTGTAAGAAGGAATGCTTTTCTTTGTACGCACTAAATTTAATATGAAAAAGTGAGCTGAAGGGACACTTCTGCTTTACCAACTAAATCCTAATACCCTTTAAAGTGTCTATGTGAAAGGTGATTAATGTCAAACATGTCCCTGAAACATATCCAGTGTATTATAAACATGTTTGCTGGGGAATATATTGTCCTGCTGAAAATTAACCTTTTCAGAAAAGGAGGAAAATAAGTCCTTTCTGTTCATGTAATCTGAAGATTAGTCTATAGTGTTTGGTAAGAAGCAAAGAACACTAAAAGTGCTTTGGAGAAGGTGGAGGAGCTGTGCTAGTGGTCAAGCCAGGCTAACAAAGACCTGCTGCTGCTGCCCTGTGGGTTTCTGCATCTCCCCTTCTGCAGCTTTATGGCAGGGTGAAACCTGTCAGAGCTCAGCAGCTTGGGAATCTGACCTGGTTTAAGATTTTACTCAGCACAGTGCACTCAGACAGTGATTTCAGATGTTGAGAAGATCAATTACTGTTTTTCATTCTGCTATTATTCCTAAGAGTGCATTTGCAATGTAATTAATTTTCATGCGGGGTTCTTCCATCCCTCCATTGATATTTTCCTAGTAAAAGTATCTCCTCTGCTAGATTAATGTCTTCACTTAACTTTAATCTGAGATCCATCTCCATTCATAGCAAAGCTAAGAGCACTCTCCTTGAATCTCAGGCAGAGGAATTGCCAAGAGTAAAAGCCTCCATGGAAACAGGGGGTCAGGAGAGTGGGGAAATGGGTTACTATTTCCAGTGGACAAGTCGTACTCAGGCGTCTTGCAGTTGGATCCTGGTAAAACAAATGAGATACAGCAATTCACACAAAGGACATTTACATGGGCTGAGAAGTTTATTTTATCCTGCTTTCTGCTGTGTCCTTGGCTGGTCTGGGAGGGCATATCAAGTCTTTGTAGTGCAGAGTTTGGGATCTGCAAATTGTGGTGGCACAGGAGAAGGCAGGAGACTTTATTTATTCATGAAGTCATTGTCATCCAGTTGGCTCTGAGCTGACTGAAGTCTGAACTGTCACAGGCTAGACAACACAACTAAAGTCTCCTACACATGTAAGCACTTACCCTTGTGTCGGGAAGCACCCTGGGAAAACAAGGCCACACTGCAGAGTAGCCAATTCATGTGCCCATTTTGAAACCTTTCTTTTTATTTCAGGCAAACTTGTGCTTTGTAGACATTGATAACCATTTCATCGAACTGCCGGAGGAATTCCCCCAGTTCCCCAACAAGCTGGAGTTTATCCAGGAGATCTCAGAGGTCCTCCTGCAGTTTGGGATCCCCCCGGAGGGCAACCTGCACTGCAGTGACAGTGCCACCAAACTCAAGAACTTGGTTCTTAGTGACTTGGTGAACGACAAGAAGAACGGGAACATCCCCAGCAATGCCCTCAACATGTACGAGCTGCTGAAAGGCAACGAGACGATCGCCCGCCTGCAGGCCCTCGCCAAAAGAACGGGCGTGACAATGGAAAAAATGACCATCACAACTCCCCTCACGGAGAAGGAGAAGGATGGGAAGTTGACGTGCGAGGAGCTGGAGCTGAGGGACTACAAACTGAACGTGCAGCTTCGCGAGGTTTTCGCCAACCGCTTCACGCAGATGTTCGCGGACTACGAGGCTTTCGTCATTCAGGCTGCCCCCGACATGGAGTCGTGGCTGACAAACAGGGAACAAATGCAAAACTTTGACAAAGTAAACATAGCTGTGTATTCATTTTTCCATCTAAAAGTGCTTCTGAGAGGGAGGGAGAATAGCTGTGTAATGTACACATAGCCTAGGTGCTCTTTAATCTGCCGTTCTTCTTCTGCCTCACCGAGAGATCTGTCCATTCTCATTACTCAGGCCCATGTCACCTGCCAAAGTACATCAGTGCACATCCACTGAGCTGGTCAGAGCTGTCCCGGCTTGCACAAACCAAGCTGGCAGGTGTCTGCCTGCTGATGGGGCTGCTCCTGTGGGTTTGGTGCAGGGGTAGCAGTGGAAAGTGGCTTTTTTTCCTGTCTTTTTGTTTGTTTGTTCATTTGCTGAGAGGAGAGGTACACACGTGAGGCAAAAACCAAATCCATCCTTTTGTGTTTCCTAATCTCAAGAGTGTTGGTAATGGGTAGTGTTCTGAAGAAGGTTATCACTTTATTGTGGCACAAGAGTACTTTTATGACTCCATTGTAGCGTGTACACACGAGTAAAAAGGAGGCTGAGATTAGAAATGGGGAAATAGAAGGCTAGCAAAAGGAATGAAAAATGTTGGGAAGCTTGCAGAATTGAATTTCTGACTCTGTAAAGTAGATAGCCATCAGCTTTTTCAGACACAAGTCCTTCTCTAAGAAGAATATAGAAGGATAAGCTGGTTCAAGTCAGTTTTTGATGTAAAATAAAGAAGCTGCCATGGCTTTTATTGGTTTGTTTGTATTCAGGCATTAAACCATGCAGCATCCAAAAGGAGGGGGTTGTTTAGGCCTCTACAATAAAATGGGCTGTTAATTTTAGTGTTTTCAAAGCTCAGTTAGAGACTTAGACACACAGCCAGTTGTAATTGGAAATTCATGATTAATTGCCCTGTATAACGTCACCAAAGAGCATTAGCTGAAAAGCACTGTGCATCCCTTGTATGTATGACACCTTATTACATGATATGGTCCCAACCTGGAATGCCCAGACCAGAGGTCCCACATGTGATCGTGGTCTGCCATGTGTTGCACAGGGCTTATTCCTGTGGATTATAGCTGCCAAGTTGATTTGAAAAAGCTGGCAGCCTGAGCACTACCTCAGTAACTCCATATTCCATTTGCCCCAGCTGTCACGAAGCCTCCCTGACTGCTTGTTCCTCACAGTTGTGACCAAAGAGGTGACCTGTGAACCAAACCCCTTTGTAGATGGATTCAGAACATATCTGAGAGGTGTTTTTATGGTGGGGAAGCCTTGCCCAAGCCTTCCTACTGGCTGCTGGATCAGTTCTCTACCTCAGGATGACTCGTCATGTCAGTGCTGGGTGGGCACTAATGAGCTGTTCTGTATTTCAGGCTTCCTTCCTTTCGGACCAACCTGAGCCTTACCTCCCATTCCTTTCACACTTCATCGAAACTCAGATGTTTGCCACCTTCATAGATAACAAGATAATCTCCCAGTGGGAAGAGAAGGACCCTTTTCTACGAGTTTTTGACTCCCGAATTGAGAAAATAAGGCTATATAATGTAAGGGCCCCTGCACTGCGGACATCCAACTATCAGAAATGCAGCACTTTGAAAGAAGCAGGTACGTCGTTCAGAAGTACAATGTCAGCCACAAAGAAGTAGAGGTCCTCAGTCATCTGAGCATTACAGTCAATAAGGAGGCTCTAGAGCTGCCTGAGGAGAGCTCAGCTGTGTCTTATCTGCCCTAAACAAAAACTTCAGCATGTTTTTAAATGCCAGAAACAGCCTGAGCCTTCACTTTCCCTATGAGCTCCCCTTAGCTGATGCTGTTAATAAACACAACCCAAACCAGGGATCTGGGCTCAGGATTTCTCATTTCAGGCAGCTCCTGTTCTATTGCCAGGAGAGCTTTCCTTCACCATGGTGGTGGGACCAGTGCCAGCCACACTGGGGAGTCATGCCCCAGTGTCTGCTCCACTGGCCTTGTCTCCCCCTTCCCACAAAAAGGCCTTGTTTTGCCTTATGCCATTTGGTTAGAGCAGCAGGGGGTGCTGGGGATGTAATCCTGTGTGGCATATTTAGTACCTCCAGCAATAGATGTTCAGTGTTAATGAACAATACACTGTGTACTGAAGGCTTGGATTACTTTCCATTACACTCACAGGATGCATTTTCAAATTATACTTGAGTTACTCACTCGATACATGTGCAAGTATTAATTGCCAAGTAATACGGGGAAATTATATTGTTGAATTTGTTAGGACTCTTTTTAATAAGCTAGAGCAAACACATTTCTCATATTTGTTTGTTTTGGAGGAGTTTTTTGTTTGTTTGTTTAACTCCTTCAGAGTACTTCATTTGTTATAAACATGGCAGAAATAGAAATTTATGTCTGCTTAACTTTTTCTGTCTAAACCCAATTCTAATTTGCAGGTCGACTGTCTATTCAGCGTCTAGTTTTGGCAGATATTGTGGCACCAGAACCTCATTTTCTGTCTTGTGAAAAGCAGCAAACTGATAGTAATACCAACTTTCCTTCATATTTACCATTCACAATATATGTGACCCCAGCACTGATGCAGCACCTGTTTGTTTAACCTACTCTTTTCAGAACCCTTCAAACCCTCTGACCCCACACTACTCACTCCTTTTCTCCAAAATGGAACCATACAAAGTGATTTTTTTTTAAGGGGAAAAAAGCCCTGCCAAGTTTCTAATGATAACGTATGTAAATCTTAACAACAGTTTCTTTCCCATCACAGTTTTACAAACTAGGAAATGAGTTCTGTGTTGTTCATGACAAATGGAAAATGGGTTTAGCTTCTGCATTTTTGTATTTATTCACTAGTTGTGATATGCTGAAAGAACAGGCCTGCCTATTAATGGATGGGCTATAAAGAGTTGAATATTAAAGTTGCTGATTAAATGCTCAATTCCCTCAAACACCTCCTTTCCCCAGTCCTTCACAAGTTCATCTGACTCAGTGTTGAGAAGATGAAAGATTTTATTTTCATCCTGCTCAAGATTTGAGATTGAAACCTCATGTCCTTGGAGCAAATGACTGCACCACATCAGTGTCAGCAGAGCCAAGGTTCCCAGGGAGCCCTCTCAGCTCTTCCCGTAGCCTCCCATGTTTCCAAGCATCTGCTCATCTTCCTGATGCTGCTCAGGCCTTGCTGCAGTTAGCTATGCTTACTGAAAGCCTGTCACCCAGTAATGGCATATCTGATTTCAGGAGGAGGATCACTGTAGGTGCCAGATGTTTGCAGAACTCAAGTATCCCCCCACCATGCATCTGCCCAGGGAGATGTGTCTGGGGCAAAGCGAGGTGCCCAGTCCCACAGAGCTGGACTCAGAGGTCTCAGTTCTGCTCAAAGAGCCTTGAAAACAAACAAGGAATTGCAGGGAAAGATTGCACTGCTCTTGCCAATTCATAATGCATCCCTTAGGCTCCTTAACAGCTACTTTGCTTGTGCCAGTTGTGTTGGGTAAAGAAACTAAAAGCAAAATTACAAAAACCAAGTGTCTCCTCACTTCTGTAAGTGACAAGTTTCCGTGTCTGAAGTCACTATTTAACTATTTTAGCGGGTTTTCAGGGATCTGAGCATGACCCCTTGTGTTGTGTCAGCACGTGCCCTCAGGGTGGAGGGGTCTCTAACACAGTCACTCACCTGTGCCTGTGACTTGGACTTGCAGCCCAGTCCATCGAGCAGCGGCTGATGAAGATCGACCACACAGCGATCCACCCGCACTTACTCGACATGAAGATCGGCCAAGGGAAGTACGAGCAAGGATTCTTCCCCAAGTTGCAATCGGATGTCTTGGCAACAGGACCCACCAATAACAAGTAAGCACAGGTTTTACCTGCCAGGTTTAAAAGCATGTTTCTCGTACCAAAGATTCACATTGTAATTTTGGGTGGCATATAACCAGATTAATGAACCCACTAACTCCTTCCCTTTCTGGTTTGTATGGGCTGTGGGTTTTGAAGCTATAACCATAGTTTGGGTTATGTTAGGAAGTGTTAGTTCTGGTTTGGGGAAGATTCCTCAGAGCTGTTTTCTGTTGAATGGTAAGTATACTGCTTTCTTATACATATTTTTAGCTTTACTATTGCTCTTATGGATTTAAAATTAATTTCTTTGCTGTTTTGCACTGAACAGGACAATTTGGAAGCCCAAGCCAAAATTCAGATTCTAAAAGAAATTTTGGCATTGAAACCTTCACCCCATTGTGCAGAATGGCATTAATGCCCACTCTGTTCCTCCCTTTTCTTTAGCTCTTATTACATGACCCAGAGATTCTTGAATATCCTGGAAGAATAACTTGGTGAGGGTGGAAAGTATGTTGTTCTCTACCTGGGTTTCTCTTTTGAGCCTGATAAGGTTCTGTGGTGCACTTTGATATGAAGGTAGGGGTACCTATAGCTGTGTAATTTGGCATGCCATTGCATAGTTAATTTAGCTAATGTAAAACCTGGAGTGCTGATACACTTTACATTTGTACAGTTATAATACAAAGTATGTTCTGTGAGATTACTTTTTTTAAAAATCTTTCTTCCTTCAAAACCCACAAATGAGGGGGGATTTCTCCCGCTTCAGAAATGAAATATTTTCACCAGTTTTTATAGAGTCATTAAATTATTAGCTCAAACCCTCACTTCCAGTTTCTGTGGTAAGTCAAAATATGAGAGCACAGGTAAATTCAAGAGCTTCAGAAGCTACAATTGTCCAAATGTTAAAGTGAGCTCTTGTTTGAGGCATGTGCATATGCACACAAGCTGCTCTGAGCTCTGTATGAGGTGCCCACTCATTTCTATTTATACACCTTTTGTGCACCCCAGATTGCTATCTAATCCCTTTTTAATAACCTGCTAGGAATAAGATTTGAAAATGATACCCTTAAGCATTGGAAGTTTAAAGAGTTACAATTCCTTTAAAGAAATTTGTTTTAAAAAAAGGGGAAAAGAGAAAAGGAGGGAAGGAGAAGCACATATTTCAAAGAAGTTTCTTTGCTTGCAGTCTTCCTGCAAATGGAGAGAAAAGTTTATGGGTAACAGTCCCTTCAGGAATGGAGGATTTCTTTATCTTGTGGGATACTGTATTTAGCAGTCTGCCTCTTATCCTTATGGTGGGTTTCAGTTCAGCAACAGTGTGAGTGTGCCAGTTCTTCTGTCTTCTGGCTCTATTGCAGAATCTTAGGGAATCTATGAATAAGCATCAAATCAAAACCCGTTTTCCTTATGTCTTTTGAGTTGATTGGTACCTATTCTAAAATGTGGCTCTAACTCCTGGAGTGATAATTTTGACTTAGATTGCAGCCTGTTTCAGAATTTGTAAGTACCAAAATCCCATTACTTATCACAAAGCGATGTCAAAGTGACAAATGTTTGGAATTCCTCCAGTCGTATATTGCCAAAAAGGTTTGTAATTGGAAAATCTCAAGACCATCTGTTTATATCTCATTGCTTCCTGTGAGCGGCTGAGGGGACTCTCTTCCTCTCCCATTTAAGATGTGTAATTCTGCTGAATTTATACCCATGTGTAAAACAGATAGCTTTTTCATTCCCTCTGCAAATACAGCATGACTTTTTTGACCATAAAATCAATTGAAATACAGTCTTCCATTAATTTGAATTTCTCAGTATGTGAGTCTTGGAGATATGTTTTACTTGATTATAGGACTGGACCTTCGCATCTTGATATGGGGTAAGAGAACATTTCAACTATATTCTCATACACTTCAGATGCAGCAATCGGGTGTTTATATTATAAAGTTAATGCAAAAGATATTTCTGTGTAGTTAAGAATTATTTTTGCAGACTTCAGTTTTTGTAACACATTTTGTCCTGAATGTTGTAAGGAAGTGTATTTGTAGGGAGGGAAAAAAAATATAATTCCCGTGTTTTCGTCAGTTGTTGCGGAACAGTAGCAAATAAACCAATTCNTGAGTCTGACTGTAAACCCGCCACTGCCAAGACCATTGTTTTAACCTGAGCCCTGGCCAAACTGGAATTAAGGTTTGTTTCAATACAAATCTGACAGGGATGGTGGAACTGAGAGTAAAAACTGGAACTCCACAGGAGTAGAAGGCAGGCCCTAAGACATTCTTTAGGGACAACATTAGGCACGGAGATCCTGAACCTATTTAAACAATGAGACCTTCAAAAGGGAAGCTTTCCTGCATGGATAAATAGTTGGATAAAACATGAAAAAGAGAGTATTAGAGTAAATGGTCAGTTTTAGTATTGGAGGGTGAATCACATTAGGATGTGTAAGTGTTAAAACAGTGAAATATGTTCCTCAAATTAAGTCCAGTGATGTGTCATCTGTCAGCCCATGGCTCTGCTCAGGTGCATGCTTTGCCCCAGTTCTGTCACTGAGCTGCCTCCTCTGGCTTCCCCTTTAGAGGTGTCTTTTAAAGGGCTGGACAAGGGAATGAACCCACATTGCTTGCTGCTTTCTGTCACCTGCTTAGTCCCTTCTGGGTCAGGAGAGCATCTCCTCTTAGACTTGCTCCTATTCTTACCAGCTTTTAGGGTGCAGGTACCTGCTCAGGGTCATTAGGGCTGNAGGCCCTAAGACATTCTTTAGGGACAACATTAGTCATGGAGATCCTGAACCTATCTAAACAATGAGACCTTCAAAAGGGAAGCTTTCCTGCATGGATAAATAGTTGGATAAAACATGAAAAAGAGAGTATCAGAGTAAATGGTCAGTTTTAGTATTGGAGGGTGAATCACATTAGGATGTGTAAGTGTTAAAACACTGAAATATGTTCCTCAAGTGGAGTCCAGTGATGTTTCATCTGTCAGCCCATGGCTGTGCTCAGGTGCACACTTCGCCTGACTTCTGTCACTGAGCTGCCTCCTCTGGCTTCCCCATTAGAGGTGTCTTTTAAAGGGCTGGACAAGGGGATGAACCCACACTGCTTGCGGCTTTCTCTCACCTGCTTAGTCCCTTCTGGGTCAGGAAAGCATCTCCTCTTAGACTTGCTCCTATTCTTGCCAGCTTTTAGGGTGCAGGTACCTGCTCAGGGTCATTAGGGCTGATATTCGCCTCTTCCCCTGTGGTGGTGTGTGAAAACGTTGCCTTGTTCAGCTAAACAAGAACTTGACTGAAAAAAATTCCGAACTTTGGTTTAATGAAAAGAAATGAGAAGTTGAAAAGTAAGTAAATAATTAAAAACCAAAACCAAACAAACCCCAAACCAAACAAACCAATAATCAAACCCACCAATATCCCCAAGCAAACAAAACACCCTGCCCCCATAAAATTGGAGAACAGACTCACAGGTACATGTTTAGTTTCCCTAATCATCTTTTTGATCAAGACCACCAGTACGTGGATAAGACATTAACTGCAGAACATGCAGATCTAAACTTAAACAAAAGATAAACTGGTGTATCCAAATTATTTATATAAATTAAAAGAAATATTATTTTTCTGTAAATAAAAGAGCAGTTCATCCCAACTAACAGCAACTGAACCAGAAAAAACACGAGCCAAAAACACCTCACCCAGTTCTGTCCTCTTTCCCATCAGGCAGCAGTGTCCCACTTGAGGGACTCCCTCTGCCCTCATTGCCTTTGATGCATCCCTCACATCATGGGAAAAGCTTCTGAATATACAGAGAGCAGCTTCCTCTGGGTACAAAAGCATCCCCATCGTGCTGCTCTAACCTTGTACAGCAGTGGCTTCTGCAGAAGTCCTCCTAGAAGGCATCCCAGGAGAAAACAGGCTGCAGCCTCTTAGGCAGTTTGTTATTCTGGAAAAGAGCCGTGGTTTCCGGAGTCCTCATTTCCTTTCTCAAACCTCAGCACCACACTGTGGTTCCTGCATGTTCCCCTCTTCCCTCTCTGCGTGCATTTTCTGCCAGGCTTTTAAAATTGTAGCTGGGACTCCACTCATTGATGCATTTGCAATGATCCAGGAGTGGAATTTGAATGACAAAAAGCCAAGCTACATAAACACTTCATGGTTTTTGATTAGCTAATTGTTAAATTAGGGGGAATATGCTTACAGTGCAAAATTAAAACAATGAGACAAGCTGTGTTTTCAATTTAATTGATTACCTTGTAACTTAATTTGTACTAAGAAGCTTGATAAATGAGATTAAATATTGCAGAGGAAAACATTGATTGCACACCAAGCATGGGAATATATTTGCATTCTGGCAATTTGTAGAGAATGCCTGCAAAGAGCAATGGAACTGATTCTTTTTTTCTTTTATATTTTGGTTTTCAAATGAAGGTTTTGCTTTGTTGCACATTTACGAAATGGCATAAATTACCCTTTTTTTGCCTTTCTCTCTATTTAGCCTCATTTTTCCCTGCTTCTTTATCTGAGCCCTGCCTTCCTCCTTGCTTACTTCCCTGACCAGTCTGTTTCCTCTTCCTGCCCTGGGCACTTCTCTCTTCGGAGTCTTCTCCCTTGTATCCCAGCTTCTTGTGAGCTTCATGCTTTTGTCTGTCCTCTGTGTCGTACCTGACCTGCAGCAATCCCCAAAAGGGGCACAGTCCAAGTCTCCAAGCACAGATCCCACTGTGCTTGGCTTCCTAACCTCAGGCTTTACTGAGTGCTGTGTTGCTCTTGCCCATGAAGCAGATTTCAAGATTCTTTGCTTTCTCCAGGCATTTGTTCCTGAGCTGTGTTTTGCTGATGTCACCACTTTGTCAGGATTTATTTGTAAAAATTGTGCACTAGGGGTGTATGAAATTGGTTCATTTTTGTGCTCCAGTTTATGGCATGACTTGTGTGGACACTGTCCTGTGGCCTCCATCATCAGCCACCCCTTCAAGCTGAGAACTGTCCAGAGCTTGTCTGCCTGGTGCTCTGGCTCTCCTCATTTTTAAATAGGGCTACTGTTTGCTCGTTACTAACAGTTAACATCGGTTTGTATTTTTAAAGAAAATACAAGCAATACAGATAATGCAAAGAAGTTGATGAATCTCTGTATGGTGACAGGATTTGTTCTGGTTTTAACTAAGTTATTTTTTGTATGGGAAATGGTCTTTCTCTTTTACTGAGTGCTTCATATTATATGATCTTTTACTACCCCCTTATCTGTTGGGTATTCTTTCAAGGCTGTCTATCTTCAATTAAGCTTTTTTTTTTTAATCAAGCCAGACAATTTCATTTTCAAGTAATGTAGAGTAGTGTATCTGCAGTGCACTTAAATGAGCATGAAGTGAGTCAGCAGTGAGCCATCCACACACAGCACTGGTGTTATTTAAACTTTGTGAGTAGTAAAAGCTCACCTTTTACGTAGGAAAATCTGAAACATGCAGTAATTACACTTTAGGTAACCTTATACAGTGAACCACTGACAGGTGCAATGAAAATATGAAGCAGTTGCATTTAAATACATGCATTTTCGAGAATGAAGTGTGAGTGACTTTTTAAGTCTGTGCTTAAAAATGGTTTCTGAGATAGGAAATATGTGCTGTGGGGATTTGGAACCTGGTGGGTGAGTCTCCAGAACTACTGATCTTCTGCTCAGCTGGTGCAAGATGGGAAAAGTGCAATTTGCTTCTTTGAGTTAACATATTTTAACAGAGCTGTGCAGAATTAAATTTCACAGGGAAAACTGTGCATCAAATCCTTGCATCCTCTATTCTGTTTGCTCTCCCCTGAACAGTGCTACTGTCTCGAGGGACTTTACAAATTAAATACCACTTAGGACAGTGGCTCCTCGGGGCTCCAGAGGTGATGCTGTCGATTTGCTACCACTGTTCCTTGCAGAGGATGGCAGTTGTGGTGCCACCATTTTAAATCACTTCCTATAAACTGATTACACAGCCTGTCAGTGCCAGACCACTCTCTTTAAGGCATTTTGCTCATTTTTGTCCACCCAATGAGCAGTTTCAAAGCTTTCCTATTCCACGCTACAACAGAGATGGAAAGGTACGTAAGTGTCTATCTGAGCCTTCATTCTGCTTATCATGGAGCAGTATTTGTGGAGTAGATTCACAGTGTGGATCCCATGCCCTGTCAACCCTGTGAGCATCATCAAGAAGAGGTCAGTTTTGACATTCCTTTTTACTTTTGGTCCAAGATGTATTTGGCTTGGAATCTCTGTGTAGTCCCACACAAACTACATCTGAACCCAAGCAGTTTGCTTGTGCAGTCTGTGTGTGTTTAATGTGTGCAGGCAGCACACATGCTTCAGGGCCATTTGGTGGAGGGTGCAGTGTGTGCTAATCTATGAATACAGAAACACAGTCAGGTAACTCCTTTGATGGACATATATAGGTAGAATGGGTATTGCCATGATTTGCGGATCTAAGTAGCCATCTGCCTCATGAGATGATTTATGTGAGGAGATTTAGGTTCTGTCATATAGACAGGGGCATTTATCTCCTTCCGTCTGTCTTTTATCAATGTAAATAGATTGTCAATTACAATAGTGATTTTCCTGGTGATGGCAATATAGGTTAAATCCATCTGGGATCTGTGAGTGAAGCTCTCTAGCAGCATGTTCATGTATTGCAGTATATATCCTACCTGTTACACTCGTGTCTGGTTTGGGTAGACATCATTTCTTCATTTCTCCATGGAGCTTTTAAAAGGGATATGGGGGAAAGGGGAATAGAGAGAGAGGTACACATGGTTGCAATAGTGTGATGGGTCCCTGGTGTGAGGCTGCTGTTTCACTAAATTGTTTCTGACAGCTTTGATGCTGACTACCTTACCACTTTTGTTAGAGAAATTAAGCATCACAGGTCAAGTATTTTCTTTTGCAAGTGTCACTATCACATTTCCTCCAACCTTTGCAAACCTATTCCGATGCCTGTTGGGCCTGATTTGATACTAAACAATACTGATTGAAATTCACTGTTTTCATGTCACAAGGGTCTTATTATGAGATGCCTTCATTTCATTTCTCTATATTGAACAGATCAGAGTCTTCCCTTGTCCCTTCTCTGAAATATCACTGCTTTTTCACAGTCCCTGGAGGTGAGGAGCAGTCGTCTGTGGACATGGGAGTTAGATACAGGCAGACATTCCGAAACAAGCCTTTTCTCACTTCTCTGAGTAGGCAGCTTGTCCCTGGGCTCCCTGGAACACCATGCCTGAGCTGCATCTGCTTCACCCCCAGAGACCTGGTGCTTGTAGCAATGCCTCTGCTGTGAGGAATAAATGAAACACGCCTGTAGTCCATGTCCATGGCTCTACTGGCAAAACATAAAGGGGAGAGGGCATTTTTTGGGTCAGGGAGTACTTGGGCAGCATCCAGGCTGGACAGCAGTGCTGCAGTGCTGTGCTCTGCCACACAGCTCACGGTTCATCCCTCCAAGGAAGGGACCAGCCAGGAGGGCTCCGTCTCCTCAGGTATCTGCTCAGCAAGGACATGGCTGGTAGTGGTTCCACTGGACAGCCCAAGACTAAGGGCTGACAAGCAGGTGTTTGCTGTGGGGAGTGCAGCTCTGCTCGCTGCTTTGGCAGCACCAGGCTGAGGTGTGAGTACAGCAGATGCTGATGGCAGGGCCAGGAGAGGCACCCAGATGGGATTTTGGCAGCCCAGGGGAGGTGGTGTGGCCACTGGGATGGGCTTTTATCCCCCTTAAAATCACTCCGAGTGATCAAAAGGAGAGCAAGAGTAATTCAAAATGCAATTGCTGCTGGTAAGAGGAGTGGGAACGGTTATCAGAATACTGAAGCATTGTTTTGGGAAAATTCTATGTGGCCCAGTAAAGAAAAGGCTTTAAAAGATTTAGCTGCTTAATCCTGCTTATCTACTGTTAGATCTTCACCAGATCTCCCAGAGAGATTCAGAGCAGCATCCGAATGCACACAGCTCGCACAGTGACTCAACAGCTCCTCTTCCTCAGCTTAGAGGTTGGGGAAGAGAGGATGTGCAGCTCACTGCATGTGTAATTGCTTCAACTAATGAACAGAAGTCATTTTTTCATAACTGTCCAATGATCTTTACATTTGTGTCCTTCAAATATTCAAATAGTTTTGATTAATAACCTGGAAAATGGTTTGTGCACCTCTCAGATGAAGTACAGTGCTGGAATTAACTAAAAATGCTTAATAATGTTGTATTAGTTGTAATTATTCTGTAGCTTTCATTCTGTGTTTACCTTTGGTGAGATGTGTTCCCTCAAAGGACAGTTCTAGCAATTCTTTTGTCTTCAAGTAACTGCAGAAATTCGGGTGGAGAGGGACTCAAGCTCTGTCTGCAATTCAGAAGATGCTGTATAAATTGGAGCAGAAAAATATGATATTAATAATGTTTAATCTATAACTTAACTTTACAATGTGTTGCTGGCATTCTATCATGTGAAATATAAGTGTGGTACTGGCTTGCAATAAATGGAAAATCTCCAGAGCCCTTTAGCTAAAGCCACTTTTAGCTCTGCTATCCTCTGTTCAAGGCTGTGCTCTTTTTGTGCTACATTTCTACTTGTTGATATTATTAAAACTTAGAGGTTTATTTTCCCCCTCTCAGTCATTTAATGAGGCCTTGGATATTGCTTCTGAAAAAAAAATAAAAATGGTGACTTATTAAACTCAGGAGCTGTTTATTTTTAACACTTCTGCAAAGGTGCAAAGACACTTATGTCAGTAATGTATTCCTCTGAGAAGTTATCAATGTTTGCTGTGCAGACACCTATTGGGCTGTTTCATTTGGTTACCAGAAACTCGAGGCTGCATTTCTTTAAAAATAAATTCCTTATCATATGGGATGATGAGGTGAAGAACCATAACTACATGCAGACCCAGATTTTTTCCTTTGTACTTGTTTTCTTGATGTTATTTGGGAGGTAGGACAGGACATCAATTTGACTGTAAAAACTACAGTTCCTGTGACTTTTTTTCACCCTTTTATCTGTGCATTTAGTCAAAATCCAGTCTTCAGTTGACCCACCAGAGGAACTAATGGAGATAGTTAGGTACATACATGCAAAGTCCTTCTCTCTGGAAACAGGAGGATTTGTTTACAGGGGTCACACCCCTTCACTTCTCTTGAGTCATGTTCCTCTCCCTGCACATCCCCAATGGTTTGCCAGATATGTTAGAACCCAAGTCCAGCTCTGTACAAGAGATTCCTCCCCCTAGCATGTATCTGCCTGTGTCACCAGCTGGAAGTCCTTGCCCAAGCAGTTTAGATCCCAGATTTTATTTGTATATACTCTTGTTTGGGGTGCATACAGAAATGGATGGGTTTGGGATCTGGAGACTGCTGTTGTCACCAATACCACCAGTGTGGAGAGGCTCACCAAGCACACGCTTCTGCCTTTGATATGGGCATCTCCAGGTTTCCCTCTGCATAGATATATCAAAGGCAGAGAACCCAAATCCCCAGGGGCTCTCCCTGTTAATCACAGTTCCTACAGAAAAAGCCATCTCAGAATAGTTGTGGCGCCCACCATGGACACGTCAGTCTGGAGTAGAGGGGCCAGGGTGGAAATGGGTTTTGAAGGGTCCCTTTGACTCAGTTGCTGAGGTTGGCAAGTGTGAGTTGTTTTTATCTTTTTTTTTATGGCTTTTTTCTTTTAAACTTTTCTTCCAGATTTAGGTTATCTCCTCCAATTCTTCCAGGCAGTTTCCTCCTGTAGGTAGAGCCTTATTCATATATCCCACCAGGCGCTGGAGGGGGAGCATTGCTCTGAGCAGGATCTGTGTTCTGTTCTGAAGATATAGCCTTTATGTGCATGAAACAGCTTATATTTAATGCTTAATAGGTTGCTTTATACAGTGTTATTTCAGCTTTCTTTTACAAATATTGCAGTAACTTCATTTCTCTGCATCAGTTGAGCATTTTTATTTTCAAGGATTTGGTATAAAGGAGTTTGGACACTTGAGAGCTTCAGGGTTGCACAAACCTGGTTATATCAGGTGACTGCTTTCAGGCAACACCTTAAGGTGAGGAAAAATTCAGCTGGACATATATGAACATGTGGAAAATAAACACAGGCTTTTTATCTTGATATTTGGAAGTCTGATGCAAAAAAAAACCCCAGAAAGTGAAGCCAGCAACATGATTAATCCCAGGGGCATCAATATTGTTTATAGCCTTTAGACTTCAGTGCACCCAGTATCACAGTAGTTTGTATTGCAATGAGAAGTTTCTCTCAAACAATTCCTGGAAGAACCACTGAAAGTGCAGAAAGGAGAAGCAGTACTTCTCACAAGAGAGGAGAATCATAGCATTTGCTACTCAAAATACATCATTGTATTTTTTTGTTTCTACCGATACCATTTTTATCAAACTTCATCAAATGCAGCAGTGGTGTTAGGTAGCTAAGTACAGCAATTCATCTGGTGGTGGCATCAATGTTGTGGTATGACCTGCATTTTTGGTATCACTGGAGACCCTGGCAGGCACTGGGCATGTTTCCATCAGGGTTTTTGTCCCTTGGGGGCACGGTGGCCTGTTGCCTTCCAGGTGGTTCCCATGTGGAGGTCAGGCACCACTTTGCACCCATGTTTACCGCAAGATCCAACTGTGAGCTTCCCTTTCTCTTGCTGCAGACCCATCAGGTGTCCTCTGGCTCCTGACCCAGGTTTTCCCTCCTGGTTTCTTTATTGCTGACGTGTGTCCTGTGTCTCTCTGTCTTCGCAGCCGCTGGGCCAGCCGCAGCACCACCACCCAGCGGAGGAAGGACCGCCTGCGGCAGCACTCGGAGCACATCGGCCTGGACAACGATTTGAGGGAGGTGGGTGACATCGTCTGTGGGCAGCACAGGCTGTGATCCAAGAGGTGGAGGTTTGGATAAACAATGTGCTTATTACTTTAGGGCGGTTTTGTGGCTACTGTCATATTTGTTTGGGTCTCTTGTAGCCCTTTAGATGCTGCTTCGCTTGTCACAGATGCTCGTATATGTTGTACGGCTTCAAAGTACGCAATATAAATAAAGTGCTTTTATTGTTTTGGAGCAAGGCAGCCCCATTGTCCTCAGAAAAGTGGCTTATTTGCTGACTGAGACCCTGGTTGTGTTGCTGCATGCAGGCAGCAGAGCCCTGGTGCCTGCCTGAGTGCAGCTGCCAAGCTCTGGCCAGGGTGGAGGTCTCTGGAAAAGTCAAGTCCTTGAATAAATGTCAGTGCTGTAGAAACAAATGAGGCAGGGTTCTCCCTTGTTTTTCAAAGGAATTTTTTTTTCTTCTCTTACGTAGATTCCTGACATGAGTAAGCCTGTTTGAAAGGTTAAGACACTGGGGCTTTTTTATGCCTAAAGCTTGGAAACTCCCATGCATCTTGTAAATGCCAGTCACATACATGCATTTCTTTCCCATCTTTTCAGTTTCTTGTCCTTCATTAAATGTTTTCTGCCACATTTTTCCATTGATGTCCATGTGCTTCTTTTGTATGTCACTAGCAAAAATAAAACACTCATGCTGTTTTGTGGTGAATCTTGCTGAATAATGTTGGCTGGTGTTGGAGTTTGCCCTCTGAAAGAACCTGAGCAGATGAGTGGACTTTTCAGCTGTAGCACTGAAGGATGTTTCAATGGAAACACAGCAAAACAGCAGTTTTACATATTTGTTGCTATTTTTGCTACCGTGGCTTTGCAAGTATATTTTAAACCGTGTCTCGTGTGTATATCTCAGCAGAGCCTTTTCAGTACTTTGTCGTGTATTTACTTTTTTCTCTTTTTTTTTTGGCTGTGGATCATATGCATGCTTCTTTTGCTTTGTCTCCTCTTTCTTTCTGGCTGTTCTGCCATTGGGGCATCTGCCTCCTCTTAGCCATCGGAGGAGCTTTTGCTTCGTCAGAACTCAATGGCCTTCTGGGAGTGGGATCAGGGACCACCCCCTCCTGCACGGCCTCCTAAAAAATCCTTCTCTGAATGCTGCCTGGTATGTTTTAGTTTTTCTTGTTGAAAGCTGCTTTTGAGGTGTTGCTGGCATGAGAAACCTCTGTCTTCACTGCATCTCAAACCTTTCCTGTAGAGTAGGAGCACGTCCCTGTAGCACTTGGAAGTGTGGTTATAATCAGAAAAGTAGCTGCAAATGAGCTTCCATGCCAGTTCTCTGGTGAACAGAATGGCTCTAAGGCTGAAAGACCAGAATTTTGTTTTCCTTTCTTTTTTTTTTCCCCCCCCATGCTGCTCAGCTGGTATCAAATCCAAAAAAGCATTGCTTTCTGACTGCTGGATCGTTGCATCCCAGTGAGGAAGAAGGTGGTGGGGTGTGGATGTTGATGAACAGGCAAAGTGCAGTCACCTGGTTCTCTCAGCCCACCCTTATTCTTCTCTTGAACTTACAAGAGCTAATACTATTTTCTTTTATTTTAGTATAATAACAAAATACACAGTGAATAAAATAAGGTTACCCGTGTTCTGTACTCTTCAGACTATAACCGCACTTTGCATTTTATTTATCCTTTTACATTTAAGGAGAAATATTAGATTTCCTAGTTATATATTTCCTGTGTTACTTTTTCACTGGTTTTGCTGCTAATTTTTGCACCGAGTTAGATTTAAGTCACTTGTGAGATTGCTTGATGAGCAACATGCTTTCATCCTCTGTGACTTTTTTGTTTTATTCCCACCTGTAGCTTTTCAACTATTTTTAAATCGTTACTCTGTCAGTGGAACTGTAATTACCTGACTGAGCACTTCTGCTGAACACAGCTTTTCATGGCAGAACTCTACATTCTCATCTGACCTGTTGGGGTGATGTTCAGTGGTTCTTGTCCAAATTTTATGTTGAAAAAAATCCAGTTGTGTCAGGAAAACTGCACTCCCATTAAAAAAAAAAAGAAAAAAGTGAGCTATTTCAATTAACTTCAATATGTTTGGGTTTTGCTTTTGCTGATCTAGTGGAAGTTGTCCATGCACATGGCAGGACAGGTTGGAACTACATGATCTTTAAGGTTCTTTCCAAGCCAAACTATGCCATGATTCTGTGGAATAAATTTTCTGCTCAGACAGAAAGCTCCAAGGATGCAGCAGCCATAGTGACCTCTCAGTAGCAGTACTGAGTCCCTGGGGGATGTGATCTGCTCCTCTCAGGAAGAGAGTGGTCATTGTCACATACCAAAGAGGCATCATTAACTGGATAAAAACACGCTGTGGAAACAGAGCATTCCCACACCAGGCTATGAGCACTGTGTTTCAAGACTTTTGTTTGGCAACATTCTATTATCTTACTCTTGTTTAGAAAAAAACTCTATCAATAATGCTTGAACAAATTTTAAATAGTTGTGATCAACTTCTCAGCCTAGCTCAGCCCTCTCACTGATATTGGGATCAGAAGTCACTTGTTGATTTTTGGTTTTCTGTTTTCTTTTTTTTTTGATTTTGTTTGTTTGCTTTTTGCTGGTTTTTGGCTTAACAAAATAAAGCCAATGCAAAAAGTACCCCACCCCTGAAGATAAGGCAGTGGAACAGGACAATTTAAAAGTCTATTTTTACTGCTTGGATCTCTCTTTAAAGAGCAGGCTAATTTTTTTTTTTGTCCAGATTTCACAATTACCACCCCATGTAAAAACATGAATGATCCTTACTATCAGTTTTGTTTAAAATGAGCTTCACTTGTAATCAAGAAGTTGAGAATAAAGGCAAGTCTTGTTTTTCCCACATAAACTATCCAGATGAAAAGGAATGGATGAAATCTTTCTCCTTCACTAAGTGTGTTTCTGCTTCTTGTCATTTATTTTCAAAGGAATTTTGTTTTTTCTATTTGTGTATAATCTGGTCACAAAACAGACAATTTTTTTTAAATTCGGTTTTTTTTCAAGTGAGAATAAAATAACGGGGGAAGGAAACTTTACTGGGTGTTTTGACTTCATTGCTGAATGAAAGTATTGCACATTATGCACTTGCTGTGGCTAACAGCACAATTCACTAGCTAACATTGACTGATTCTGTGCCACACAGGAAAGTAGTTTGCTTTTTCTGTTCTCAAAAGGGATCACTCCACTCCTCCAGCCTGACACCTAAACATCAGATAAATGAAGATTTTGTTCCTAGATTAACACTAGCTCATTCCTTCCCACCAGCATTTGCTTGCTTAGGATTAGGATGAGGAGAGTTCCTCTGAGTTGTAATATCTAAAGTTGCTCTCTTTATTTTTAGAAATACATGCAGGAGGCAAGGAGTTTAGGAAAAAATTTAAGGCAGCCCAAACTCTCAGACCTCTCTCCAGCTGTGATTGCACAGACCAACTGCAAGTTTGTGGAAGGGTTGCTGAAGGAATGTCGCATGAAGGTAGGTCGTCCCCTGGGTGTTCCCCCCTTGATTGCACTGAGCCTAAATAGCATCTGCAGATGGTCTTCTGGTTCACAGCTGGAATGGCACTGGTCTGTTGGAATACCAGGCTATCCACTAAAGGTTGGAAATCCCCTTAGTGTTACATTTACATTAGTATTACAGATACACATTAGTATATCAATTTAACGTTGTATTATTCAACAGCTGGAGGAGAGAAGGATGTGTCCTCACTCTTCTATTTATGCAGTTAAGTTGATGAAAAGAGTAAAAAGGACAGGAAGGAGAATCAGCATGATCAGACATCTCCGGGAGGATTTCCTTTAATTGTTCATATTTATGTGTAGCCTAAACAGAATGGGCTGGAGACCCTCAGTCAAAAGGGTAGAATTCAGCATGTGTGACCTGTGCACGTTGTTTATGCAGAGCAAATGAAGTGCAGCAGTTTCTAGTATTAAAGAAATTTTCATAGCCATGGCAGTGTAACTTCTTTGTGTCTGTTGCAGTTGGTTTCCCTGAGTGTTAAACTTTAATGGCTGTAACAAGAAGAAAACCAGAAACCGAGTAAGACTGAAAATGTGTCTAGTGCTGTACTCTGTTTTGGTCTGTGCTCTGCATGGTAATAGATCAACAGTGTAGGAATAGGACAATAGATAAGGGGTATAGAAATAGGACAGCTGGAACAGGCTCCCCAGGGAAGTGGTCACAGCACCAGTTCAAAAAGTGTTCAAAAAAAGTTCCAGAAGCATTTGGACAGTCTCAGGCACCTGGTGTGTGGGCTGTCCTGTGCAGGACCAGGAGTTGGACTTGATGATCCTTGTGGCTCCTTTCCAACTCAGGACATTCTGTGATTTGAAGTAATCATGCAAACTTTTTTTTATATAATTATTCTTGTTAATTTACAAACCCTGTAAGGTTATTTGAAGTTTCTCTGGTCAGGCTATTAGTTTAAGTAAACCTATCTATAAATTCTGTCCCTTTGTTGAATAACATGCTTAGAAGCTTTGGGTTTTTTTTTTAATTATAGACTAAACGCATGTTGGTAGAGAAGATGGGCCATGAAGCTGTTGAGCTGGGGCATGGAGAAGCCAACATAACAGGTCTGGAGGAAAATACATTGATTGCTAGTCTCTGTGATCTGCTAGAAAGAATCTGGAGCCATGGTCTGCAGGTCAAGCAGGTGGGTAGCTGGAAACTTGGGACTTTGTGTGTACACTACTCTAGCAAACACTGAATGCCATCATTACCTTTTAAGCTGCTACTCAGTGGTGTCATTCCAGCATAAAGTAGGAGATGTCTTCGGGCTCAGTCCCTGCTTCATATCTTGGCAAGGTTTGAGGAGTTTTGGGTGTTAGGGGTTTTTTTGGTGGGGGGTGTTTTGAGTATTTTTGGGGTTTTTTTGTTTTTGTTTGTTTTGGTTTGTTTGTTTGTTTTCTCTTTTTCTATTTGAGAGGTGCCTCTGGAAATTGCAATTATGTTGTCAAGTGTGTGTTTGGTTTCTTCTCTTTCAACCTTCACAAGGGAAACCCAGAGGGAGGACAAAGAAATAAGGTGGGTGGTGTGACTGCTAGGTCAGTGGGATGGTCCTCCCCTTTTCCTCAGGTCTCATGATCCAAGAGAGAAGGATTGATTGTCATTGCCAAACATCTTACCCATTTAAATGCCATTCTGTTATTTTGACGTGTTTATTGGCCTCTTTTCTTTTGCTTGATCTATTTAAAGCTGTGTACTACATATTCAATTTTCAGGGGAAATCTGCTTTGTGGTCGCATTTGCTTCAGTACCAAGAGAGAGAAGAGAAGCAGGAACACAGTGCAGAGTCACCAGGTGAGTACTTGCAATTTGGCTCCATGAAAGGTCCATCACAGAAATGAACTTGGTCTTGGGAGGAACAGTGCAGTCACACGAAACCCACGCAGGATTTCTGATGCATTTCTTTCCTAATATCACATTTAAATTTTGAGGCTTTTCATCATCATTGTGAGGGTGCCTTTATGTCTGGACAAAATAGATTGAAATTGTTGGAAGCAAAGATAGTTACTATCCTTGACTGGAAAATCAGCTTGATGTGTGTTCATTACCTTCATTTCCTTTTAATCAGCACTGAGTGAGTGTGAGAAGCAGTGCTGCACAACTGTAGAAGCTGAAAATGTGGAGCTGGGGATACAACAGCTGATGTTTTTCTTTCAGTGAGCACACTCTGTCTCTCAAATCCCAGTGTGAATAACTCCACGTTCACTAAATCTTTATCCTGGAGGATGGTACAGTGCAGAAACTGTGTAATCAACCTCTGTATATAAGTCTAGGTGCTCAATTTAAGCTTTGGCTTGACCCTTTACAGTCACTAAATTACTTCTGTGCTGTAAGAGAGGTTGGTTTTCTGATGACATGGAGATCTCCCTGCCCAGTGGCTGGGATATTGTAGCAAAAGCCTCTGCACTTCAGTGGGTCATCTTCCAAGGACTCTCCAGTCCAAATCCTGCAGATGGGAACTTGTATGATCAGTCATCAAAGATGTATTTATGGACAAACTAGTCTCTCTCATAAAAAGACTTTTTAATAAGCTTGAATGAGTAATGCACTAAACAATCTTGCTGGCAGGCCCAAATTCCTAAGAGCAAAATGTGTCACCACAAAGCGGTTTGATCAGAGTAGCAGAGCACAGAAATGCATGGCATTCTTAGCATTGAATATGTTACTGCAGCTTAATTTTATCGAGTTCTCAGTTGTGAGCTTTCCGTAGAATCATCTTACTAATAAAACTCATTGCTGTACAGACTTATGTTGATGTATTTCACATACAAAAAAGGAAGCTAAAGCTCCAAATTCTATGCTGGATTAAGGAAGAAATAGGTAATGTATTCAGCATTTTTCATTTTGTCTGCTTCGAAGTTTGCAGGATAGAGTTAATGATAATGCACAGAAACACTGCAGTTACCAGCCACTTAAGATTGTTTTCAGCTGTATGTGAAACATATGCGTTGCCCATTACTGTAGGGCTGCATTAACTTCATATATTTTCTTCTCTGTAGTTGCTGTTGGAATAGAAAGACGGAAGTCTGATACAGGAATTACTCTGCCTACATTGAGGGTTTCCCTGATACAAGATATGAGGTACATAATTTGGTTCCTAAAGCATTGATTGTGGTTTTAATTGTGTAGCATAAGGTCAAGATCTGCACTGGGTCTGCAAAGACTAAGGAGAGTTAAACTTTCTCTTCAACCCACATTCAAATCTACAACATGTTACCTTTGAAAAACTTTTTTTGCATGGTCACTTGATCTATTTTATCTGCAAGACAATGGAAACCACACTGTTTTACTGGGATCTTTGTTCTCCCTGGGGGTGTTAATCCAACAATAAAGTCAGCTTCTACAAATAACAGCAAATATGTTGAATTCCTTGGTACTTTTGAGTTTGTTTCTTTTTGTTTGTTTTGAGTTCCTGACTGAGCAGGTATAGTTGATAGACAAAGCAAAGGGACATAAAAACCTTCTTGCAATGCCTAAGCAATATTCTTTCTTTTCAGCTAGCATTTTATGGCAAATAGTAATAAATGAACAAGTTTACAAATGTAATCAAATTTAGAATTTGGGTGAGTTTAATGCTAGGATGTGAAGTTCGGGCAGGTGCTCTGCAGGAGACCACAGCCTTGCTATGGAGACCTATTCAAGTAATGTTGGTTTGGAACCAGAAGGATTAGAATGTAAGAAGTGGAGACTGGTGTGACAGCACCAGATGGAAGTTTTTCAGGGCATTTCCTTGATCAAGCCACTTCCAGGTCAGGCTACTTTTTTGACACTTTTTTTGTCAGGGCTAAGGATTGCAGTGGGCTAAACGTGCCATGGAAAGAGAGGAGGAGTAATGCGATGATGCTCATCTCTAAAGAGCTGCTAGCAATTGCTGGCAATTTAATGCGTGAGACAACATGAGTACTGTTTCTTGTAATACCGTGTCCTATGGCAAAAATAAGATTAATTGTAGTAAGCTCACAAACCCATGATTACAGTGATGTGATCTTTACTCTGTGTATTGGTACAGATATATATTTTTTTTTGATGATGTGAGATCACACAGATTAGTGAGGCTTTCTGAAAGAAAATTACTTCCCACCTGCAGTGTGCAACCTTTTTTTTGGTGCTACATAGTTTAAGTCTTGTGCTCAGATTTTGAAGAATATGACATGTCACATAAGGCTAAAACATCATGCAAAAGAGGGAGAGAGAATATATACAGTGTAATTAGGAGTATAGTGCCAAGAGGTCATTTTGAACATGTGTCTGTCATTTTAGCATCCCTCTCATGGGATGTGGCAGCTATCTACTTAATTCAGTCCTGCCGGGCTGACAGGCACGCAGAGGGTCAGTCTGAGGAAAGGATGAAGGAGGATCTGGAGCGGAAACTCACGTGCTGGGAGGAGATTGCTGACAGAGGAGGCTGTGTGTGCTCACTGCTGTGTGCATGGGTTCTGTCCTCCACATACTTCCCCTGCAGTAATGAAAGGCCAGCACAGATCAGAACTCTCTTGTTTGATTCACAAAATTCTTTCTGCTGCTCTTCAGAGGAAAAGTACAGAAGCAGAACATTACCTTTTGTAATATCTTGGGTAGTCGTGATTGTCCACAAACATGTCTGGTCATAGAAAATGCTGCACAGATGGTGAGTTGATTTTGTCATCTGTAATCTTGTGGCATACTTTCTCCTGCTTTGAAGGAATGCCACTTAATATTTGTTTGCACACACAGATTCGGGCTGAAGTTCGAAGGATGGGTAATTGTTAAATTGCTCAGGTTGCTGTGCTGACTGAACTAATGGCTAGAGGATTAAGCATTGCCTTAAGCGTGGTTTGTTTTTGATGGCTCATGCAGGGTTATGTAAACAACTTAAAAAGCAGGGCTGAGTCACAGTCATGCTCTCAGGGTGCCTTGAGTCTGTGCTACAGGTAAAGTGGTGTGTCCTCTGCTTCCCCTGCAAGGCCAGGCGTCTTAGATGTGGTAAGGAAGATGCTCAAGGTGTTTATTTTGGTTTTGTGCATGGGATCTTGGCACAAGTGTGTTTGGGGGTATGCCCTTGAGCTGTTCCCATGGCAGGGATCTGCAGCATCTCTCCCAGCCCTCTTCCATCTATCAGTGCTTGCTTTCATGCCCGTGTCATGCCTCCCCTCCTGTGGGAAGCTTGCAAGTGGAGGATGGGAGCTGGGCCCACAGCAGTGATGGTAAATCTGCTGTGGTCAAAAAGCAGACTTAGCAAAGACCTGCTGCCTACCTGGGGCAAGCCAGTACTGCTCGTTCTTGATGGTGCTGGGGTGGGGAGTGTACACACCGTCCTTGGGGGCATGGCAATACTGAGCAGTTGTAACCTCTTCTGTCACACAGCTGTTTACAGAGGGTATGTTGTACCACACCCCAGGCTTACATTTGACAGGGTAAATAGATTTTTTGTTATTACTAATGGGATTAAAAGCATGTCCCAACCAGGGGAGTTGCATTGAAATGGCTGTACAGTGCTCTGAGAAGAAGAGTTTGCTGTGCAGTGTTGAGTGCTTGTGCTTAGGTCACTGATAAAAATAGAGCTGCTCTGACTCTCACAGCTGAGAGTGAAATAAATTTGGGTTCCTGAATGCTCTGTTCTGTTACACTCTGGCTTTGCTGACACTGATTACTGAATCTTTTTGATGTCTCTGGCAAGCTGCATGGTTGCAGATCCTTATTTTTCCCAAATGCAGAATTAATCTAGTCTAGTGTGAAGCAGAAACAGGTAACAAAGGGGTGCAGAGCATGCATGGAATAAGGTTAAATCCATCTGTACTTGAATATTCTCATGGTGAAATAACATATTCTGCTCAGTGTTTCATATTAGATGTAATTCAAGATGAGCACTCTGGAGGAAGGGGAGGGGAGGGAGGTGATAGTCTCTGCCTTGATCTTCCCATCTCAAAAGACTCGAAATGTCTGAGGAGAGTGTCTCAACACGATGTAGTTGAGTGTAACATGCATCCGGTTTCTCAGGGACTCCGGATCACATGTCCAGCTGTCTGGGCTGGAAGATCTAACAGTGCCTGCCACATCCTGAGCCAGGAAGGGATTTCCAGTGCCACAAGCAAGGCTCTGGGCAGCAATTCAGCTGGTTAGCTTCACTGCTGGCAGAGGGAGGCTGCTGAGCTTGGTTATAAAGGGTGAGGATCTGTATGTGAGTGTAACGTGCCCTCCTGCATTTGTTTTACAGTTCACAAAAAATTAGAATTCCTTACCTGGTCCTTCAGAAAAGTATGTATGTGTGTGCTAGGAAACAAGAGGAAAGTTTGGTTTGGGTTGGTTTTTTTCAAGAGAGTTTAAGTAACCTAGGTTTTGTCACTGGCAAGCTCCCATCCCTCCTATTGATGGTGCTTCAGATGTGTACATACAGTGCTGAGCCATGTCATACAGACATCTCAGCTTGGATTGTGAAGGTAGACCTGCATTTTGAGAATCGGGGTAGGTCAGCCTTGCAGAGGGCAGTGATGCTGGGCTGTGTCTGGCATCCAGTGCATATTTCTGCACTACACTAAGTTGTGCAAATTTGCCCTAAAGGTCCTGGACCTGTTACATTAGAGGCTCTATAAATAAGAGAGTACTTTTCTCAAATAATGCAGAGTTTAAATATAACACAAAGTACACACTTGGGTGTAACAGATGGGGGAAAGCACGAGACAGTGAGACTACAGTAGTCAATGTAAAAAGCATCAGTCACAGCATGACTTTGTTGGATTTCCTTTGGAGTAAATATTGCCTAACACTTAGCAGTGCGTGGAGGGCTGTCAAGGAAGATGCAGGAGTTGGACAGTAAATCACAACAGAGATCAGTTCAGATTTCAGCTGATGGTACTTGGAGCCTGCCACAGAGACTTGGAGGGCTGAATCACATGTGCACTTAACATAAAAACTGCATGAACTTAAGAAATTGCAGCCTTTTCTTTCCCGTGCTGCAAACTGTTACTCGTTTTTCTTGTTGTTTATTTAACCAAGTTGGGGGTTTTTGGAAGCAGCCTGGCCTTGCCATGGCAGTTCTCTTCCTCTTCTGAAACTCCCTGTGCTTTAAAACTAGAGTTTCTGGCATTCTTCAAACTGAAATGTGGGAAGTTGGAAAAAAAAAAAAAAGAAAGAGAAAAGCCATAGAAGAAAACCCCTGTGGAACAGTTCTGCTTTCTTACAGATGCAGCATGTGGAAGGCTGATCAAATTATCACACGAGGGCCTCTTGTGTCTCTGAAAATGTGATTCTGCTTGCGGCTTCCTGTTGCTGTTTTTGCCCCAACAATCCTCCGTTTCTTAGATTTCCCATTGCTGCTGCCCTCAAGGGGTTTGTTAGAGCCTTCAAAGAAGACTGTGGTTTGGAGAAACTCTCAGGATCCGTGTTTGTCCTGTGCGCTCCCAGGCACACCCTTCGAGTCAGCAGCTTGAGGGGGAAACTCTGATATAACAGGGTCTCACAAGGTGGCTGCTTTTTTCAGATGTTGGCAGTGTCCATGAGGGCATCTACCTCTGGCAACGTGGGGACAAGCAGATTCACCCCTCCTTACCTTGGCCAAGCAAGCACAGAGCAGCTGATGGGGGCTACAGTGCATCCAGGTTGCAACCTGCTGTGCCTGGGAAAAGCTGCCCTATGTCCTCATGCCAGCCTGGGGCTGTCAAGGATCTCAGTCTCGCAGTGGGGGACTCTGGGGGGGTTGTCCTGCTGGAGGTCTCTCTAGAAATGTTGTCAGAAGACACGTTCTAGTTCAGCTGCAACATGACACTGGATGTTGCCATTTGAAGTATGTAAACTTTTTATGATTCATCTCTTTATTTTCTTTCCCACACATTTCAGGCATGTTCAGAACATGAGTGAGATAAAGACTGATGTGGGGCGAGCCCGAGCCTGGATAAGGCTTTCTCTGGAGAAGAAGCTTTTATCTCAGCACCTGAAGCAGCTGCTTTCCAACCAGGCACTTGCAAAGTAGGTTGGCTCTTTTTCTCAGTGCTTCGCCTTCACTTCTGCCTTAATGATGTCTCAAGGTGCTGCTGCTTGGGGCGAAGCAACACATCCTGTTTGGGTACTGTGGTTTCCAGCTAGAAGTGACTGAGGGGCAGAGGGTAGCTGAGGAGGAGGTACTGCCTACTCAGCAGGGCAAAAGTCTGTTCATCTGCATGGAAAACACATCACAATTTTCAGGAAGACTGTATTAGGTCGTGGTCAGATCAGTGCACTGATCCAAGCCATGTTGCAGCCCTACAATTACTGTGTCCTGTGCAAATGAAGCAGCAGGGACAGGGATGCCCTTTTGTCTCACAGCAGTCCTGCCTTAGGTTGACCCAAGCCAAGCACAGGCCGCCATCCTGACTGCTGGTGAGCTGGGTCAGAGGCCAGCCCTCCGAGCCAGCTCCCCCAGCTTTGCCTCCTTTCGCACGCACAGACTCTTAAGGATCTGCCTGTGTAGATGTCCCCCAGCTTCATTGTCTCAAAACAATGCATTTAGGAAAAAAACCCAAACCTTAGCAAAAGGAAACATCCTGGCTATTGCAGGTAGTTCTGGCTCTCTCATGAGTTACATGCATGATTTATGCCAAAAGCTACCAAATACTCTGCTAACGGGAAGAATGACGAGTAAGTGGAGGCAGTCACCTCATGGGAGATCAGCTAAAGGCATGGGGGCAGGCCTGGCTTTTCCTGAGGTTACATCTACATCCATCTACCCCAGTAGCTCTTTGAGAGTCTGTTGCCTTCAAATTACAGGCTGTGTCATAAGCTCTGTGCTATCTGGGCAATTGGTAATGTACACTTGGGTCCCTGAACTGAGAGAGCGGTGGAAGGACCCCAGGTGCTCCTTGGTGCCTTCTGCTTCGTTTTCTGTCTCATTGTGGAGCAGAAGGAAGACTAGGGTTATTAGACAAGACCATTCCACAGCAGGAAGGTATGGGGAGAAATGAGGTTGCTGTACGTTGATCCAGGTCTGCTGCTGTGAGTAGTATTGGTTTATATCTGTGCTTTGCAGCAAACACAAACTGAGGCGAACTCTGTAGGCTTGCTGTGGGACTGAGGAGCTGAGAGTGGTCTGTAACACAGATGTGTAGGTTTCTAGCAGCTTGTGTTAGTGGAGAATCCTACCTCCCCTTAAGATCCACTCTTCATTTGGTATTTTGAGATTCAAACACCTTTTAAGATATATGGTGTATTTTTTCAACACCACCACCAAAACCCCTCAATGTCTTTGTTTCTACCAGGAAACTTTACAAGCGTTACGCTTTCCTGCGCTGTGAGGAAGAACGGGAGCAGTTTCTGTATCACCTGCTCTCACTCAATGCTGTAGATTACTTCTGCTTCACAAGCGTCTTCACCACAATCAGTGAGTTGGAGAATCAATTTTTTTCCCCCTGAATAAAAATTAGTTGCTGTCATGATTTGTAAGAGACGAAGTTGCTGGTGCTTGAGCAGCTGAGCCCTGATCTGGAAACCTTGGTTGTTACTGCAGGGCTCTTGGGTGCTGGATGTTGCTCTGGGGACCCAGCTAGAGGGCAAGGTATGGGAGTGCTCGGGATAAGAGAACTGTACAAAGGAGAGTAATCAACAGAGTGACTCTCTGTATAGTTTCTTTCATCTTCCCTCCCAGACAAGTCCTCTACATGCAAATGCTTCTTTCTGGCCTTCATTACATGTGTACCCTAACAGCCTGCTCTCCTCAGACTGAGGAGATGGAAGATTGGAGCGCTTTGTGCTCCATTGTGTATTTTAAATTTCCTTTTGGCTCTCCTTAAATGCCAGAAAGATTCCCTCCCATATCCTTTTTTGTAAAGAGAAGAGCAGAGATTGGAATGATATCTGAAAATGAATCTCCAACACTAGTCAATGTGGAAAAGGCAGGATCCCATGAGATGACCTAATTATTTTGATTCACCTGGACAGTCCTTATTCTTCATTTCGCTGCCTGTTCAGAGTGAAGTGAAGCAAGTTTTATGTGGTTCTCAAAGCAGGCACTCATTCTCCTTTTTCTTCTCCTAAAGCAAGAAATCCCCTCAGAACTAGAACAGCGCAAAGAGATTTATTCATCCTTGATTACCTTGTTTCTGCAGGGCATCTGGCTTGACAGCTTCCCCCTGTAGAACAAGTGCTTGGAATTGGAGGGTATTTTTTGAGTGCAGTATAGTTGGATGGCACACACACAAAAAAAGGTTGGCTTAGCTTCCCCAGTCAAAAAATCAGCTTGTGAAACATAAGGAGAGAATCTTCCAGTGCTAGAGGTGCAGTGTTGAAGTCAAATCCAAACTGGGGTCAGTGGCAGTCCTTGTCTTAATCATGTATAGGTGGTACAGATTTAAAAGAATAAGAGGTGAGCTGTCGACAGAGACATATCATACTTGAGACTTTGGCCATGTCACCATTACTTACTGCAGCCTTTCAGTGCTTGAAGGGGGTCTGTAAGAAAGATGGGGACAAACATTTTGTCATTTATCTGTTTTAATAGGACAAAGGGTCATGGTTTTAAATTGAAAGAGGGTCAATTTACATTAGATCCAAGAAATAAGTTTTTTACATTGAGGGTGTGAGACCATGGCACTGGTTGCCCAGAGAAGTTATGGGTGCCCCAATCCTGGAAACATTCAAGATCAGGTTGGACAGGGCTCTGACGAACCTGATCTGTCTGAAGATGCCCCTACTCACTGCAGAGGGGTTGGACTGGATGGCCTCTGAAGGCGCATTCCAGACCCGGCTGTTCAGTGATGCTGACATTGCTTTCCCCCGTGTCCTGCCGTGTTCCCCGTGCCTCCCGCATCGCTCCCGCATCCCTCCCCCGCGCTGTGCGGGCTCTGCGGGACTGCAGCTCCACCGTGCGGCACTGCAGCCCGGCGCTTCTCCCTGTTCGGATGCTCAGGCAGCGCACAGGAACTTACCTTCGAGGGAAAGGCGTGCTTTGCTCCAGAAACTGTGTTTACTGCAAGGGAAAAAACAAAAATCAAGACTAAAGTACTTCCCCCCTCCCCATCCCCACCCTGTTCTCAGTGATCCCTTACAGGTCAGTGATAATTCCCATCAAAAAACTGAGCAATGCAATAACCACATCAAACCCGTGGATTTGTGTGTCAGGAGAACTAGGAGATACTGGCGTAATGCAGATTCCTAAAAACCACCTAGAAATGACGTTTGAGGTGAGTACATTCTCTTTACATTTTACTTTTGAATTTAAACTCTGCTTTCAAATATTAATTTGGTCAGTGGTTACTAAGAGCAGAGCATTTCAGATTTTGTCCCATTTTTTAAGGTCACTGTTCATTCGAATATGTACAGGAAAACAGTGTTGCCTGCCCCTCCTGAGGGAGATGAAGGTTTCCTGTGAGCACATACCACTTTTAACCACAAGCTTCACAGCTGTCCCTGTCCCAGCCCAGGACTCCTCACCTAGCCAGTCTGTTTCCATATCCCATTCGCTTCCATGCCTTCTCATCTACATTTCCCTTTCAGCCCTCATTTCCAACTCCTTCAGGTTTCTAACAAGTAAAACGATATATTTAGATATTTCTAAGGGTCATATTAATGCTACTCTGGATTATTCCTTCAGCTGAAACTTTCCTAAAATATGGACTTGGGTAGCCACCCACTATGGAAAAATGTCAGCCCAAGCTGCTTGTTTGGCAGTATTAGAAGCAATGAAAAGGAAGGTCTTGCAAGGGAAGCGTTTAGGACATTAACAGATGTTGCTGCCAGCCCCACCTACAATTATATAGAGCGCTGGAATTCACTGTCCCTTGTTTTCCTTTCTCAGTGTCTTTATGATGCTAAGTCACGTTAGTCATTTTTATTTGGCCCAACAATAAGCAAATCAATCTTTGAAAAAATAATAAAGGCTGCTTCATAGTGTAGAGTGAATCAACTGAAGATCAGTATGCTCAAAATGCATTTTTGAAAAGCTGTTTTTATTGAAGATCTATTTCTCCTACAAAAGCACACATTTTTATCACCTTAGCTCAGACATTTGTAATTAATACTTCTCAGAAATATTCAGAGTGAGTGCTCACAATGAAGAATATAATCTCTTCACAAGCTTTTAATGGTTTCATTTCTTGGCTCCTTGTCTTAAAATAATTATGCTGCTTTTCAAAATGCTCTGCATGTTTAGTTGATAATACTTGCTCTATAAATCCAAGGAAACTGAATAAAGGAGTACATTCGAGACCATATGTGTGCATGTGGTGGGGGTGTGTGTTGTCTGTTGTTTTTTAAATGAAGTAAAAACTGTTATTCATTCCAGTGCCAGAACTTAGGGAAGCTGACGACCGTTCAGATTGGCCATGACAACTCAGGGCTACTGGCCAAGTGGCTGGTTGATTGTGTCATGGTCAGAAATGAAATAACAGGACACACATACAAGTAAGCAACAAGTTTTCATTTTCTTTGTCTGAAATTCTTACTTGCTAAATTTAAAGAAATCAAGAAGGCATTCACCTTCTCTTTAGTTGATGGAATGCTGTGGGCTGATTTGGGTCCCCGATAGGGTTGGGTTGGTCTCCCCCACCCCCGGTTCTCTCATTTCAGAAGGCCTAGTTGAAGTCAGATAATCTGATAAATATTAAATGAGATTTGAATGTAGGATTTTCTTTGTATCTTTCTGAGACAGGACAGACAGTATGGATACTTTTGAAATGATTCATATGTTTGTGTTTAATAATTAAATCTCTTGATTTAGAATAGTGTGCTAAAATTGTGCACAGATTAACTCTGTAAACCCCAAGAACTTGAATCACGGTTATGGCAATTCTTGGTTTCCTTTTTCTTTTAAGAAACCCTGATTACAAGTAAATAAAAGGTTTTGATGATTTCTTAATCTTCTCTTGAACACATACCTCTGAGTCTAAATAATCTCCTAACTCATCATCAGTTTTACAAAAAAAACTGGCTAAGCAGGCTTAATTTTTTTTTAAATGTCAACTTGGACAATTAGAATTTGGAGAGGTGAGATCCAGAGATCAGAGATGGCCACTGTATATAGGTGAAAGTAGGAGAAAATGGGATGCAGGCACTGGGGTATGGGCTCGTGCCTGGGTTTCATTAGGATGGTGTAAGGAATCAGAGAGCACAGCAATAAAACGTGAGTTTTGAGTATAAGGAGATGTCATGGCTTCATCTGGCTGGGAACTCTGTGTGGGGATTCAGTTGTTAATCATCATGATGTTTTTAAAGGCTGAATATCAGTTGTGGTTGCAAGTTAAAAATAACTCAGCAGAAAGCAAGATGTGGGCCATGAAATACATTTATAACCTGAGCTTTACATATTTCCCTGTTCCTAAGGATGATCAGTTATGGTGCTGGGGATGCTGCCTGTGGAGTTCTGGCCTGAGAAGTTCCTGGGTGCAGAGCATTCCCCTGCCTGTTCACTGTCTATTGGGTGCTGGCAGTCCCTCTAGCTTTGAGATCAAGCCACTACCTGTGTGTGTAACCTGTGCTTGTCCTGGCTGTGTGGCAGGTTTCCCTGTGGGCGATGGCTGGGGAAAGGCGTTGACGATGGCAGTTTGGAACGGATTCTCATTGGAGAGCTGGTGTCCTCCACGTCTGATGAAGAGCTGGGAAAGCAGTGCCGTACCCCACCCCAGCAGAAATCTCCTACCGTGACTCGACGGCTCAGCATCACTTCCCTCACAGGGAAGAATACCAGTAAGTCCTTTCCTTCCTCCCCAGGGCTCTGGAGAAGGGGGCAGCAACTGCTGAGGAAAAAGCTCCTGTGAACAGGAGAGGTCGTCCTGAACCAAGGCTTGGTGCAGAGGAACAGCTGTGAGCTGATGGCTTTTTTCTGCCCCGGTTTGTGTTTGCTCTCTGTCACACACGTTTCCTCTTTCAATGTCCCCATTTGACAGTTCAGGGATAATAATCTCTTTCTTTGGAGCATGGAGATGTGAGATGAGGGAGGAGGAGGCAGCAGAATTTGCAGTAGCTGATGCTGCTCACCTTCCCAGCTCACTTTGCAGTCAGTGGGAAGTTCTCTGAATGGCAGTTCAGAGCCTGATGTCGATGCTGTGAACTGCCTTCTGGAGGAGCATATCTCCAGGGGCACTTTAGGGGACATCAACTTCACATCCCTAAAATTAGCTTTTATGAGTTACTGCACCTGTCTACAGCAGGACGTGGGACTGTGAAAGGGTCACGTGAGACGTTCCCTGCTAAAGCATAGAGAAGAGCACAGTGTAGATCCTGCTCACACATCTGTCCAGCTCCTGTAAAATTTAGAGAATATGACTGCTGAATTGTCAAGCAAGGAAAGATTAGCCTCTGAGAGTAATGCAGCATTTAAACCCCACCTCCTCAGCTTGTATGCTCTCCATCTCTTCACAGAGCCTAATGCGGGACAGATCCAAGAGGGAATTGGGGAAGCTGTGAATAATATTGTGAAGCACTTTCACAAGCCAGAGAAAGAGGTAATTCCTACTTTTCATTACTTGCCTGCATATTTTTATAAACAGAAATGGAACTGAAGCACCAGTGGATGTACTACCTTTAGATTTGAAGTTTCTGGCATACAAACAAGGCAAGTTGTATTTACCAGCTCTCCCTTTCCCACAGAGAGGGAGCCTCACCATTCTCTTGTGTGGAGAAAACGGTCTGGTTGCAGCCCTGGAGCAGGTCTTCCACCATGGATTCAAATCAGCTCGCATTTTTCATAAGAATGTCTTCATCTGGGATTTCATAGGTGAGCTGCTGTGTCATTTGGAGGCAGAAGGAGAAGAAATATTAGGGTAAAATGATGACTCACACACACAGGCCTCAGATTCTCATCAGCTAGAGTGCCATTTCTTCTGCCAAGCACCTGCTGCAGGTTGCTTAAAGTCAATAAGAAACCAGATGGAAGATGAGAAGTACTAAACTCTGTGTAAGGGAAGAGTGTGAGCCTGTGCAGAAATTTGAGAGTACTTAGGATTCTTGTCATTTGCTTGCAGATGAATGCTCAAACAGTTGCTTTTCTAACCAGGAAAGAGATAGGCTGGAGGTTGGGGTGGAGTAGCAATTGATGTTAGGGGGAGAGCTGGGAAAGGGCAGGGAATTAAAGGTTTAGATTTCTAGTTGCTCATGAGAACTCTCCTAATCACCACATTGGTCTTCTGGTGGTGCTTAACCTGTAGGCCTATGTTGCAGTAACGTAAGGTGTACTTACTCCTTTAAAACAGGTTCACAGGCTGAGATACTTAGCCCGAGGGCGAGTGCTTACTCAGAAAAAGTGCAAAATCAAAGCTGATGGTATCACTCACAGTGAAACCCTTGATAGGTGCTCTGGAGCAGCTCCTTGAAGTTACCCGACTGTTTTAGACATCAACCAGTCTGACCACTGCTGTGTCATAGCAGAGGTGGAGATGACCAGCTACCTGTGGTCTTCACAGAGAGAAATCCACATATCAACTGTGCAATAGTTCTCAGCTGGTTGTTTCTTTAAGGATTCCCTTCTGTGAATCTGTGTCATACTGTGGTGCTTCTGCTCACTGAGTTCTGATTCTCTCCCTTCCACAGAGAAAGCTGTTGCTTATTTTGAAACCAGTGATCAGATTGGAGACAATGAGGAGGCTGTTTTGCTTCAGAGATCTTCGTGCAAAACCTTCTGTCACTATGTGAATGCCATCAATACAGCTCCAAGGAACATTGGAAAGGATGGCAAATTCCAAATCCTGGTTTGCCTGGGGACAAGGTACCTAACTGCTCTTCATTATATGTGTCCTCTTGCATTAGACTAGAATATTTTTACACTGATGTCATTACCTTTAGTTTTCCATTTTAAGGTATCTCATAGCTAGCTATTATCCAGTGCCTATTTTAGGCAGCTGTAATACTGCTGAATAATTGGAGCAAAGAAGCAGTAATGATACATGGCTAGTGTCTAGGCTGCTAAAAATGTTTTGAGCTTTTTTATAACTGTTAGCTTGGCAGCCATATGTATAAAATCTGCCTTGAAAATGAAGGTTTTGATGAAGTATTGACTTTGGGACTGAAGAGTTCCTTTTCAGGAGCTGGTGAATTTCTAAATCCTCATGGAATTGTCTATGAAAATAAGATATCTGTTATAACTTTGAAAAACTATTCTAGATGAACATTTCTTTCCTAATAAGATGTTTTCTGTCCTGCACTTGGGAGGGGGGATTAATTGTATTTTGGAGGGTGGAAGTTGGTATGTCTAGAAATAGGTACCGTCTTTGTCTCTCTGGATACTTGGAAAGCCGGTTGGAAAACAGTGTGTTGGGTTTTCTCTGAGTTTTACTTTCCCTGTTCCTGACCTGAAAACTTTGCTGAGTTCTTACAAATGTCCAATTCTGCTGATACTTTTCCATTTTCACTTCTGCAGTATGTAGCATTTTACCAACAAAATCAAGAGTTGTAATTACTCAGGAAACATTTATGTGCAAACAACACGAGCCACTCACAAGGAAGGACTGTGTGTTTTGGGCTGTGTTCTTGGAGAACAATTTCAGTTTGAGATCCATTGCACTTGGTGCTAAAATATTTCCTTTCATCCCCTATTCAGGGACCACTTGCTCTCTCAGTGGATCCCGTTACTGGCAGAGTGCCCTCTCATTACCAGGATGTATGAGGAGAATGCTCTCCTACGGGACCGCATGACTGTCAACTCCCTTATCCGAGTCCTACAGACATTGCAAGATTTCAACATCATCCTAGAAGGATCACTCATCAAAGGAGTGGATGTTTAGCATGGCTGTGCTGAGAACTTCATTATTCCTTTCCCAAGCAAGCAAACCACAATTGGAGACCTGTCAGGACTTGAACACGATGGTAGTGCACCACTGTAAGGCAGAGCTGCCGGCTGAAGCGGAATTGGAAAGCCCGGTTTGTGCCCAGCGGGGACTGTCCTCTAAAGCTGCAGAAAGCTAAGATGCAGTATTGTAGTTTATTTGAAACAGAAATTTAGTACAAAAATAGAGTATTTTCATGTGTTAGATGTGTGTAAATATGCTATCTTCTTTAAGAAATTATATTCCTCTAAGAAATTTTTCTTAGACTGAATGTTCTTGTTCTGACTATGAGTAGGTTAAACCCAGGGGAAGGACTTGGGGGAGGGAAGGACCAAGGTGGGAAGGGATGCCGCTACTTGCTTGCAAGGAAGAAGCCAATCAATGTGTAAATACAGTGCAAACTCAGCAGGGCTTTTTTCAGGTATTGCAAACTAATACAGCAAATATCCTTATGTAGCCATTGTGATTGTGTCACTCTTGGAAATGTTGTAAGCATATGCTGGTTTACCCTACTGTACATTGTCTCTCTTAGTTTTTGTTTGTTTGAAGACTCAACTTTCCATGCATGGAAGATGTGAGCCATCTTTTTTTTTTTCTGTGAGTTCTTTTGTGTCACTTCTGTTGATCTCCAGAAGAGGAAACACGTGTTGAAATGCTTAAACACTGGAGAGAAGGACTGCTGTCAGCCTCAGAGCCTGAGAGTATGAGACACCTGTTTAAGCAGTGCTGCTGCAGCCAGAGGTGGGAGATGATAGTTTGCTTAACTCAATCAGTGTCCCTTCTCTGTCTAGACATTCTGGTGATTCCTCCTCACCCTTGGCTAGTTTGTGTTGTGGATGACATTTTTTCCCCCCCATGTTGAGGAATTTGGTTGACATCAAATTCTTGCTGTACTTGAGAAGAATCATTGCTGTAGAGCCACAAACACCGAGGTTGCTGTGCTATGAACTCTATCAGCTGGCTTTGAAATGCTGACAGATTATGAGTCTTCCTTTTTCCTGTAGAATGAATGCTCCTAGGGGAGTACAGGATCTTTGATTTTTTTAAAATTTAAATTATCCAGCTACAAAAAGAAAAGGATTTAAGCAAAAGGAAGAAAAAAAAGAATCTCACTTTGGTATCTCAAGGCTTCTCTCCTGTGCTTTTTCCAGTTAATGTAGTACTAATATGGAGCATATATATATAGGTACAGGTCTTGATGAGGAAATGGGAGCAACTGAAATCCTGAACACTACAAATTTAACAAGGGATTATATAAAAATCATCTTGTGAATACCATGCAGCAAATACAGAGTGTATTTTCCATTCTTGTGGATGGGCATTGCAAGGATCTGAGGACATAGTTAGCTTCACCTGGTTTTAGTGTTTGGAGGTTAGTTTAGGTATAGGTGTTTGTTCCCTTTTGTTTACTCCCAATGATCTTGGGCATTTCGTCAGTGGATTTCTTTGGAAAGACAGTCTGTCAGCTGTGGCTTGGGAAAGGCCCCTGACTGGTATTGTAAGTGTGCTGCCTTGCACTGTGCTCTCAAGTGGCTTAGAAAGGACTTGGGAATGGTGGACGGTAGCAGGTCTTGGCATAGTGTGCACATTGTGGAAAGAGGGATGAGAGATAGGGAAAAGGAAAGAGGATGAAAATGAGGGTTTGCTTTCTCACCTACCTTGTGTCAAACTTCTCTGCGTTCCTGTGGTCCTCCTGCTGTCCAGTTCTTAAAACAGCAGTCACTTTAGTGTCAAAACTTCACATCATATTCCCAGCCAGAAGAAAACTCTTCATGTGACTTTGTTTCACTGGAAGGAGGGGGAGTTATGTTATAGAAGTTTTTTTTGTTTCTAAAGAAGAAGTAAAATAACACTGGCAAGGAGTCCCAACTTTAATGAGGGTTCTAGCATTTCATAACTGTTCTTTCCTCTGGGCTTGTGCTTCCTTAAACTAAGTTCATCCCAAATACTGTAGGCAGTTCTTCCTTGTCACTGCTGGGTGTGTGAGTAACCGGCATAAAGGCTGTGAATGGTATCATGAGTTAGTAACCGGAGCCCACGACTGTGTGACACTTCTTTTACGTTCCAGAAATGTGAAATTTGGGGTGTTAGGATTTTCTGTGTGGCCAGGCAAGTCTGCTTAAAGTCAGCAGATGATGCATGACAACTCTTCAGCAGCAAATGAAAATGAGTCCCTAGTACTTAACTCTGTCACTGAATTACACATCTAGCACCAGAAACCATGTGGCAGCATTATTTGGTAATGACTGCTTAGGATGTTTTGATTTCTATTACAACTCAGGCCTTTTATGTCTAATGACTGCTATACTGGATTTTTTCACGCCCAACCCAGCCTAAGTGACTTTCATTTTACTGAAATAACCACTCTTCAGTCCTTGGATTTCTTGACAGCATCATCTGCATTTACTAGCTGGATGCTTCCCAAAGCATACTGCTGCATACTTCTCCAAAGGCTATATGTGACTTAAGCAGTTGTAACAAACATCTGCCATGACAAGGGTTAAGTGCAGGGAGGCTAAAGTAGAAATGTGGGCACCTCTAAAGGTCATTCATTTAAATGAATAAACCACACAAAGAGAAAAAGGCAATAACTGCATAAAGTCTTTCTTAAGTTACAATAAGTCAGAACCTGAGAATTTTAAAAATTCAAATCAGGGCCTTTCCCCGTTTCAAGCTACACTAAGAAACCTTTAGCACTTAACACAGCTTCATGTCAGCTTTTTCAGCAAGTGTTGACTTGTTTGGTTTTGTCAGGTTTCACATCACATTAATAATAATACAATAAAAATTATGTATGTCTCATATTTCCTTGTAGGCAATAAACCACCCTGAGATATGTTGAAAGGGGCACAGCTGAGTGCCTCAGATTCCTAGAAGACTAGTCTTTGGCAACCTCGGGAGTACGGTTCTTCATAGTGAATTTTTATTCTACCATGTATGATTTATTTTTTTAGTGGACTACTTTTGTTTATTGGAAACTGTGAGTTTTTTTCTGTAAGGTTTACAGAAATCATTCTACCCACGGTGAGAAAACCCATTGGGATTCTTCTAAGCTAACACAGTTTTTCCTTCAGTGTTAAAGCACCTTCTTTGGTTGAGAAAGGGAATCTTGGAAAAGACCAAAGCTCTCTGGTATCTACTTTTTAAAAGAAAAAACAAAATGCTATCCGATGCCTGTTTGCAGATGTCTGAGTTTGCATAGTCCTGTTGTACTAACACCCAGCATGGTAACCTGAGGGAGTCAGAGAATCAAATGCCTCGCTGTGTACAAAATGTGTATTTATAATTCTCTGAAATAAATGAAATTGTACTGTTTAGTGAAAAATCTGCTCATGTTTATTCCAAGTTGGTTTGTGTAATTAGGTATCATTGTTCAAAAATGTGGTTTTAGGATAGTTGCACAACAGCATATTTGAGAAAATTCCTTCTTTCAATCAAATGAAGGTGCGCATCTTAAGGGGAAATATTGTGTGTAACACTTGAAATGTACAAATGTGCCCTGTATAGCTTAAAATGATCCTTAAATGTCTCCATTAAGTATATTTTGTCTTTACATTACTACTAACTGAATAAGAACTGGATTATTTTCAAGACGACATTAGTAAAAGTATTGTTATATCAAGCACTTTAACATACATACCACAGACCGACATGGGTTTTTCAGGTTTTGAAGTACATTGAAATACAGCTTTTCATGCTATGTCCTTTACAAATAAAACTGTGAGAATAATGGTTGGTGTCACTTTCTCCTTGCAGAGGAACCAAGAGATTCAGGTCTCAAGCAGAAGAGCTGATCTGAACCTGGAGGGCATGTTTCAAAAAGGGAATGAGTCCAACAACATGATTCAGCTGATAGTGACTCCTGGTAGTGGGAACTTGCTGGAGCCAAGTGGAGGAGAAGGGAAACAAAACCTGTCCTTCTGCCTCCCCTGACACAAAGGGGAGGCAGAGACTGTGCTGAGCCTGAGCAGCTCTTCGTTTTAAGGCTTAGGTGGAAAGTTCAGCTGATTAAAGGGAAGAAATGGGATCACAGTGAAGCTGAGCTCTTATCAGGGCGGCATTTCCTAGGCAGCCTCAGTTGCTTTGCCCTTAGTATCTGGAAGAATGGGGAGAAGGAGTGCAGGATCCTGTTGGCAGCAAAATGGAAAGTGTGGGATTAGCTGTAGCCAAGGGTCTCTTTCCTCTCTTGATGTGAGTTGCTCTGATATTTGAACTCAGGATTAGAATGGTGGAATGAAACTCATGCCCTTCAGTCTGTCAGTATGTCGTGTAAGAAGAAGGTTTGGTGGACAAGAGAGGTGGATGCCTGCAACAAAAAGGTAGTGAAATGCCCTGCTTTTCCAAGTTGGAGTGGTTTTTCAGAAATGTCTCCCATGTTCCTTCCCCCATTAGATATGTTGGAATTGGCAATAATAGAATTTTTGAATACCTGATATTTGAAATGCAGGTCACTGCATGTGTGTGTGGATGGTGTGTGTGAGGTGGAGCATGTCTATTCACTTATGTTAACTCAGTTTTGAAAAGGCAGAGAGCCTCAGGAGGGGAAGTTTCAGAGCTTATGACCATATTTGTGGAAATCTTGAAATAAATTGTTTAATGATACTGATGTTTATCAACAGTGTTGCAGCAAAACTATAGGATCCCATAAATGTGAATAAAATCCATAGGGCTGCTTGTTGTCAAATGTCAGTAGGAGGAGTGGCCATGCTTAATACTACACTTCCTGTAACTTTAATGTTTTGGGCTTATGTATGTAAATTAGAGAGAGTGAGATCTGACATCTTAAAGGCACCAAGTACTTGACGTATGGCAGGACTAAGCTTGTCCAGATGAGGAAGTGCAAATAACTTCCTTTCCACTGCTCTGTCTTCGATGCAGTCTGGGAACACTGCAATGTTTTCTGCAAAGGGTAAGTAGAAGAAAACTGTCTGAGAAAACTTGCATGGGTAGGAGTTGAAAGAGCTCACCAATCTACTTTGTTTCTTTCCAGCATTTCAGGTAAGCTTGTTTGATAATAAAAATTGTGCTGAGGTTAGGAGTGAAATTTTTTCCCTGACTGTCTCTGCATCAGCTGAGGGGCTGAGGCTCCTGTCATTGCAGTCATTTCATTGCTGACCTTCCTATTTTTCTCTCCTGCTATTCCATCAGATGTGTATCATTGTAAGCTGGTTGGAGCTCAGCACAGGATGTGAAGGGAAGGGGAGAATTTCTGTACGGGTCTGCTATCTGGTGGCTGGTTATGGTACACTCTCCTGAAGCACTGCAGAGCTGATTTGTCAGTGGGAAGCTGTAGTTCTGCAGGAGAGCTTGACACTTTAGTGGGCCCATCCATATTCTCTGCACACCTCATCAGGCAGCTCAGATCCTCTGAAAAAATTCTTCTCTCTGAATGTGCCCAGACAAATTATTTACTCCTTGAACCAAGCCCATCTTGGTCTTAGGGGGAGCAGGGAAGAGGCCATGGTGGGGCCAAAACTCCCCCTGAACCTTACTCAATAATGTATTTTTCAGAAGATGTTGCTGTAAAGGACTTCATTGCTATGTCATCTAGTGACAAACTTGTTATCATTCAATCATGAATTCAGCGGGATTCATAAATGTAAAATAGCTGTGGTATAAACAGAGAGACTCAAGTGTTCATACCAGTTACTGTGACTAATATAGTAATCTGTAAGAGATTGTTCTTCCTGCTTGTAGTGGTTACCCAAGACTTGTGCAAATCGCTTGTCTTGCATAAGGAGTAAACATAGAAGACAGACTATGCTTATAATCTCTCTGTGAAATATAACTGTCCTTTACCCAACATGGACCTCTTAGTTTGATCTGACCCTTTCCCTGAATCCACTGACTTTTAGACCTGGCCAAAGCAGCCAGTTAAAATGAATTGTGGAGTGGTCTGTTCACCCTGTTTGAGGTGCTCAAGCCCTGTATAGGCTGAAGTGCTAAAGAAGTGAAGATGGTGAATGAACAATTGAGTTTTATTTGCAAAGTGCATTTGGCAGGACTGTGCAGCAGATGTAATCCCCAAGAAGCTCAAATGTTTATCACAGGGTATCTCTTCTCTCAGCAAGAGGCAGGCATGGAGAATGCAGGGGATGTCTCAGTCATCACGCAGTACATTTGGTCATAGATTTTCTCCTGCTCACACAGCCAGCTGATACAAGCCTAAACTGAAAAAAAAAATAAAAATAGCAGCCAGATGTTGGGTTTGGTGCTCTGCAATCCTTGCATTCTCCTGTTTTCAAGGAGAGTTTTTCACAAAGGCTGGAGAAGTCATTTTCCTTGCCCTGCCTCTGCAGCCAGTGGGAAGAGATGGGTTCCTTCAGTAGGCCTTGTGAGGAGAAACCTCACTTGGCTGCTTTTAATTATGCCTAGAGAAGTCCCACAGAGGCAGCTTGTCCCTGAAGGCTAAGCTGTGAATATTCCCCCCAGCACTGAGTTCTTTCCTTCAAAGGCATCCAAGTGATATATCGGTGTGTTCTTTACACATTAAAAAAATTAAGTTTACAAGGGTAAAACCTAAAGGTAATTGACTCAGGTAGTTTTTGTTTTTTTAACAATATACTGGTAATCTAGACATGAAGACAAAGTCCATATTTGTCTTACAGAGGCAGAGGGTAGAGACCAGACAATGTGGCTTCAATTTGTAGGTCTCCCTGAGTTCCACCAAGAGCTGTAAGCAATTTGCTTACGGTGTATCCAATCTTGCAGGCGGGGAGTGTTGGGACTTGACTGCAGGCAGTCTCTGCCTTGCCAAGGGAGGCTGTTCAGCCTTGGGGTCAGCAACTGCTCATCCAGAATCCACCTGTGTGTGACTGAGAGCTGCTTTTCAATGCTGCTGTGACAGAAGTGCCCTGAGGTCTCATCTGTGGTTAAATACAGTTTAAAGGCATTGGTAAAACCTGTTGATTTGTGGTGACGTGAGCATGTGCCAGTCTGTCAAGCAGTGTATTGTTAGAGAGTTTTGTAATGATTAGGACGGAAGAACAGGCTTTCTTCCTACTTAGCTGCAATACAGTAATTATAGTTACTATCTGCAATGTGATTAAGCACTGCAGAAATGCACAGAAATACTTGCTTGGCTGTGTTGTGAGGAGGGCAGCTGATTCCCCACCAAAAGGGAGGAAGAGAAAACAGATACTTTGCAAAAGCAACTTTCCTTGGCTTTTGATCATGAGTTCTATAGCTCTTCTAGGAGGTACAGACATTCATTAACATTAAGTTAATCTTGTCTCCGCTCTGCCCCACAACCTGTCCCTGCTCATTGCAAGCTCAAAGAGATCATCACCCATACCAGAAAACAGTGTGGTGGAAGACATGCAAAGTGCTTGCAAGAGATTTCCAGTAGTAGTTAGAAATTGTCACTACAACTGAGAATCGTCTTTGTGGTGGTGTTGTTTGGTTGTGGGTTTTGGGGGTTTTTTTTAAAGGCATGGATTTAATTTCAAACGGACTGGGAAGTCAGTCCAAAGAGTGTGACTCCGTATTTGAGATAGCTGTGAACTCTTCCATGAAGTCTCTTTAACCTATTTGTTCTGCTCAGTGCTCTCCCCCGAATTAAGTTTACTTGCTTGCACCCAAGCAACTTTTCAACTGTCTTTACCCCCATGAGATAAATAGGATGATAAATTGGACTATGAATATGAACCCACCAGCTTGGAATTAGTGTGGCTATGGGCTTGTCTGAGATCTAAACTTCTCTCAGATGGTTTGTGGTTCCTATCTGTATAAATAGCATGAAGCTGGTTGAAAATGGATGTAGTGCACAGGCCATCCTCCCCCAGCCCATGAAATTGCTTTCAGAAAAACTGCATCCAGGGAACATAAGTGGAAACAGCACCCCATGGCTCTGCCCAGCTTTCATGTTCTTAAAGCTGTGGAAAACGTTTCCATTCATGGTGATGGGACCACAGAAGAACTAGGAAAGACTTTCAGACCAGAGAAGCTATTTAATTCATCCTGGGCATGGACTCAGAAGAGAATTTCAGATGTCAGCAGGAATTTGTGCTAGGCAGGGGTAGTGTGGGTAGTTGTGTTCAGTGAGAAATAGGATAGCGGTTCTGGACTTAGTCATTTGTGTTTAACTGGCACAATGCTAAAAAGTGAGGATTGAACTAGTTGATCTTTAATCCAAATGTGTGTCCTACGAAGTACAAATACAAGTTGATCCACCATGACTTGCTGAAGTCAGTGAAAGTTCCTAAAACTGATGAGTTTAGATGGGCATTCATGAACACTGTAGTCTGCAAAACCTGTTAGTTTGTGCACAGGAGAGAAGCAACTCTCTTATGGGAAAATAATAAAGGGACTACTGTTGCTACTTTGAACACACAGCATTTATTAAGACAGTCCTCCTCTTACACATAAGAGTTTGCTCCTAGGTGATCTCAGCATTTTAACTACAAATACTTATCTCTGTGAAGGGCCAGGCTTGTGCTAATGAAGATATCCAAAAACCTTGTGTTCATCTCTTGGTTTAGATAGCCTGGAAGAGAGAAGTGGCAGTACACAGGGTCTGACAAGCTGAAGATTGACCATGAAGACTGCTGACGTTGAGCCTGGATAGAGTTGTGAAGAGCATGGCTTGTCTTATCACAAAGTGCAGGATGTTCTGGATCGATCCCTCCCAGCCCAGTATCACAGATTACGTTTGTGGGCAAATCTGAGACCCCGTTCGCTGTGGTGGAGCTGGAAGTAGCAGAAGACGACAACAGTACAGGCATGTCCCTTTTCTTCCCCCCACAGCTGCTCCAGGCTCAAGTTATCAGAAGCATTTTGCAGCTAGATGCACACATCCATTTTCCACTCATACTTGGCCTGTAGGTGAATTAAGTTTTCCTTTGGCCCTGGAAAAAATCTCTTTGCAATGGTACCAAGCTCCTGCAAGCATCTGAAGTGTTGGAAAGCTTTCATACAAAAAATGATGCAGGACTACTTACGAGTTTTTCCAAGCATTGCAAGCCTAATGCCATGGCTGGTTCTTCTGCCATCCAAGCTGGCCACATTCCTGGTGATGCCCTAAGCTGAGCTACTGAGCCAGGTCCCTCCACAAAATGCTTCCTGGTATGCCCCTCTCTCCCCTAGACCTTGTTTCTTCCAGGTTTCATAAGGAGGGGGATTCTGAGTAACTTTTGTGCTGAAAGAAAGGGTTAGGAAGGGAAGGAGAAGGAAGCAGCAGCAAGATCTGGGAGGAAGGAGTCCATAGTTCATTGAAATGGTTCTCAGCAGGCAGTTTCTCCATGCAAGCATCTCCCTGACTTCCCCACCAAAGTATTGCTTGGGGGAAGATGGCAGGAGGACTTGTACTCACTCCTCCCAAATGGCTTAGGCAATTAATTGGGCAAGAAAAAACTATTGAGAACTCCAGGCAGAATACACACTGTACTATCTTAATCGATTTCCACTTCCCCCTCTGTCAAAAAATATTTGCCTGCAAGGGCCTGTACTATTTTTTCCTGTGTTGGCACAGGAGCCATGGGTAAGGAGCTGGTAGATGATGGTAGCAGCTTTGTTTGTGTAATCACTCATGACTCCCTTACTCAGCTAATTAAAAACAAAAGCCCTCTAGCTACCCTGAGAAATGTAAATAACATTTATTAAAACATTGTTCTGTGGTATAACCAGCACCCAAGTCTCAGAAAGGCTGTTATGAAACAGGATTTTGCTTGTGAAGAAGTGGATGGCTGAAGATCAAGTGTATACCAGGCTTTCTTCATGAAAGCATGAAGCTGGGGACAAGCATAAGTGTGTACAGTTAAAAATGTATGAAAAGCACGAAGACAAACAGCTGGCAGAGGTGAAAGCTCTGTGAAAACCTTTGCATAGTGCTTTGCCCATCTCTGGAGTTAGCAGAGATATACAGGGGGTGGTGTATGCAGTGAAAAAAGATTTTTCCAAGGGCATTCTGTTCTTAGCACAAGCAGCAAGGAAGTAGGAAGACAAAACATTTTAAAGCAGGGCAAAAAAGTTTTGATGAGACAAGAAAGTGTTCTTGAATCTCTGGCTAAATTCACAATTCATGTTCAATAGCAGATCTGCTGTAATGGAAAAGAAAGGCACAAAATGTGAATGTGAAACTGGGAACAAAGCTGAGTCCAATATAAGGACACACAGCTCCTGTGTATTCACATTCATATCAAAACCCAAGCATGTTTCTTACAAGCACAAAATGAACCCTCAGTGCAAAAGCAAGTGAGTGCAACTCCTTGGTTGCTCTTTGCACCTGATAAAGATGTTTCAGAGGAGGCCTGATGTAATTCTTCTCCAATTGTGGCAATGCCAGACAAGTTTGAAAGGATTTGATCCAGCTTCTGAGCACTCTAATCTGAGCCTATCAAACCTTAAAAAGGGAATTTAAAGATAACTAAATGAAGAACTCTGGGAGTACAAGAGCATGTAAAGCCTAGTGCAGCTATCCTGGCTGAACTGGACAGTAAGAGCAGTCCTAAATCCCTGTTTCTTACAAGGAAATTGTGGAGGCTTCTAGAGAAGTGCTTCTGCTTTTATGCAGAAACAAAACCATGGCTGAGATCAACAGGATTGCCAGCCCTGAGGCAGCTTGTGTGGCAGCATGGATGAGGCCAGGGCTGGTGGAGAGCTGAGGTTCACAGGCAGCCAGCCAGCCAGTGCTCTCCCATACAGTTTTTGAAGTGAGAAAGGCAAGGGACAAGGAAACAATGCCAGGAGAGTGGGCAAAACAATTGTGCTTGCTCCCTGCTGCTGTGCTGGAGCACAAGTCAGAGATGTGGGTGAAGGCAGGGGCTGCTGGAGGAGGAGCAGCAGTGCAGCAGAGACCACACCAGCCTGTCAGCAGTGGTGGTGGTGGCCCCTGTGAGGAGGAGGAAGGAGGAGAGAGCTGGAGGGAGGATGTACCTGTATATTTTTCCCTAACAGCAAACAGGGGAATGACATGTAAGTGAAAACCTTGAAATGCAAAGATAAAACCAGACTTAAAAGTCCACCAAGACTGTAGGTGACTAAGCAGGAATCCGGTGGCTTTTGGCTCAGAAACATAGTCCAGATCTGTCCTCTGCTGAAAGACCTGTGCCAAAACCCTTCAGCAAAGACAGCTAAAGGAGGTTCATTCTCTTAAATGGTGGTCACATTATTAGTGAGGAGGTGATGCTCTGACACCTGCCACCAGCCCTCTAGTTGTGGGCTTTTTTGAGTAAGACTTCCTCACAGGTTAATTCAGCTTCATACAACTTATTCTGAATAGGAAGCATTTATCCACCCGAAGCACTGAAGTCTCCAAATTGGTAGCAGACAGCTAGAATCAGCCTCTGTGGCATTCAAAATTATTAAGCCTCAGTGCTTAATTAAGAGACAATTTCTGCTCACTATGTTTTGAACAATCTTGCAGCATTTGGGCAGGCAGGTAAATGTGAACCTACATACTATTATGGCTGGCAGGCTTTTGGAAACAAATAATTCATAAAGGGTTTGGAAAAGCTCAACATGAAAATGGATGTTTTAAAACGTATTTTCTTTGCTTTGTCTAGGAGTTAATCTTATTCTACAATCTCAGTTTAAGTTACTTGTCCCAAAGATTCAGATCGACAGGCACAAATAGCCTACTGAGTCAATATGTTTGCCATCTTGCAATCAGACTAGGGTCAAAGACATCATTGTATTCTTTTGTGAAATCAATAATCACAGTTTCTATGTTGTTTTAGGGTTTGGTTATCTCTGTGTCTAGTGAAAAACTTTGGTCTAAGACGCTGCTTTTAGTCAGAATCCAGCCTTGTACCCAGAATTTGTACTAAAACTGAGTCCATACAGAGTAAGCTGCTGCTACAAGCTGCACAGCAAGGAAGAAATTATCAGGTAGTAGTTATCAGTTTGTTTTACTCTTTCTATCAATCTCACTTTCTATCACACCCTGGATATCCTGTATTGGTGAACAATATGAGACATAAAAGCTGACAAGTGTTTTATGACCTTCCTATTAAGGTACATCTGATACAATCTAGACCAGGTGGTCTTCATTCAGTCAGAGCAGTCTCCAGTTCCTTAAGAGAGAATAAGTGGAGTATGCTTAGCTTGTTCTGCACTGGAACCAATCTGCACATACAGGTACTGCCTCCTGTCTTCAAAAATCTTCAGTCACTTGACTTTAGCCACCCCAGATGTGGTCATGCTGGTCAGAGACACCTCACAGCCTGGGAACAGGGCATGGTCTCTGTGCCAGCCACAACCTTCTGATAAGAGACCAGTTGTTTGTTTGTTTGTTTGCTTGTTTTCAAGCTGAATGCAATTACACAGTTTCCTTTCCCAGGACAGGACACTCTCCTCTGCTTCAGACACCATGTGTGTGGCCCTTTTGACAACTGTGTGGGATGGATGCTGCCACTTACTCAATGACTACTTTGGAAGATGTTTTGTTGTAAAATTATTTTCTGATACATGTACTTTGCAACTGTTTGTAGCTGAGTGCTATTTCTAATTTCCTGTGACTCATGCTATTATGGGTGTTATTGGTGCTGCCTGAGAAAAAAGAGTTTTCTGGCAACAGGTTATTGACTGACCTCTGAGAAGTTGGGTTCTATTTCCTAATTTTGGAGAGGGAAACACCAGGACTATACACAGAATATAGGTGAGTTTTAGAAGCCCTCAGTGCCAAGAGAGAACTAGCAGTGAAGGGAAGGTGTCATGTTTCTTCAAGAGGTTTATGGATGTTTTCAAGTCTAAAGCAGCTGCCACCCCACCATAGCAGACTAACCACTGAGTAGGGCTTCCACATTGATGGTAACATATTGCACTTCAGCAACTCAGCCTAAATTTCTATGAGGAATGTAGTTAAGATGCTACAGCTGGCTACTCTCAGTGTTTTTGCAAGGTATTTCACACAGGCAAATGACATTTTCTGCTGTCCTCTACCTACCATGACAGACTTGGCAGAATGGAAAATGAATAACTGCTACCATAAGAGTTGCCTATAAAGGGTCCTGTATCATTTAGAGTATGACTTGCCTGAAGCATGACTGCATGTACCTGTTGGAGGGGAGTCAGTCTTCCTCTGTGCATTTAGAGCACTAAAAACATGTGGAGCAGGAAGCAGTAATGGTAGCAGATTACCTAAATCTAACAGGGAGGTGTGCTGTTGCAGGGCAGAAGCTGACAAACGTGAAGGGGCACCAAAATATTGTCAAGGCATAACTCTGTGGAGGCATGGCTGAGCCCTGCTGTCCCCCAGAAGCTGGGATGGGTGTAAAACCAGCACAGGAGCATCACAGCCTTCAGGCAAGGAGCTTTGAGAGCCTGGGACCATGAACATGGGAGGGGACTGTAATGACACAGAGATAACAAAACAATGCCGTATTTACTAGAGCTAAAGAGTTTATTGTTACTTACAGAGGGATCCAGCAACAGGCTTGAAGGAAAGTGGACTATGGCACTGACCTGTTTCAGAGCATGCTGTGCCTGCACAAGGCTCACACCTGACATCCTAGTCTGTCTACAGATACATAAAAAGTGGATTGGAAGCAGAGTCTTCAGTTTAGCCATTGGTATGTGTCCCCCAAGCCTCCCAGCACACCCTCAAAGTGTTGTTTCCAGTGCCCCAGTCAGCATCTACATTCTGCCTCAGTGTAAGGAGCATGCTGGGAGCCCTTTTACCACAGCTTATAAAAGACATTTTAAAGAGCTGCTGCTGCCTTAAAGAATGGCACAAACAAAACCCCTCCTGTTTTGCAAGCCTTCTAAGAATGTCTACTTATTCTAATTTACAGCAGGATGTGTTTTATAAGAGGGTAAAGTTGGCCTGACTATTTAAGTAAGAAACATTTGAACGCTTACACACATACACAAGGAAAGACCTGGGATTTTCACAGCTCACACAGGTCTGCTTGATGGGCATCAACATCCTTGCCCCTGAGGGTTTCAGCTGAGCCACTCCTCCTGTCTTCTTTGTGTGGCTAAATGTGTTGGGTCTCTGTTCAGAAACAGCTTGAGGATCTAGAAGTGGAGGGAAAACCAGGCCCGTCAGACCTGCAGTGTGGATCTTTCTGGGACCGTGGCTGGTACTAGATGGCACAGAGGGAAGTGCCTGATCTGTTTTGCTCACCATCCAGCAGCTGGCCAAGCAGGAGCAATTTAACCCTTCCTCAAAGTTTCTTTTTTATTACATGGCAAGAAATAGATGTTCATGATTCCCTGATTGTCAATAATTGCAAATACTGAGCCCTGGCATTTGCAGGGCAAAGAAGGATGAGCACAAGAGGTCACTTCAGACCTATCCAGTTTTCTCACTTCCCTCCTACAGATAACGCAAATCAACCAGTAGATACTGCTCCTGCTTTTGAAGCCTTGTGCTAGGACTGGTTCAGCTACTGCTAAGGGTAGTCATCCTGACAAGAAGAGTCAGTCAGTTCAGCTATGGATAGAGATTTGTTTTGACAGTGTGCTGAAAATAGCATCTCAGAAACCACACGGCTAGCTGGTTTTAGAAAGGCCAGTTTTTGAAGTGTTTCTGACCAGCTTGTTACTCTGCAATCACTTGTTTGGATGTTTTTCAGAGCGTGCCCATACCTGAAGGACAACACCATCCTAGGGCCCTTCCTCACAGCCTCATCATTCCTGCAGGATGCTCTTATTCAGCTTCCCCAGGAGCCCAACCTGGGGATGCCATCGCTCAAGAAGCCACCCTACACATGCTCCCCTGCCATGCTGTGGGGACACTGGGCTCCCTGCACTTCTCATGTGCTTCAGGGCACTGCTGCCCAGCTGAGCCCCCAGCCTGCTCAGGTGAGCTCAGTCCCTGCTGGAGTATCTCTCCTCCCACAGCTCCTAATCAGCTGGGACCTCTCAGAGATAAATGGTTATATGCCAGTGATTGTAACAGAGAAAACCCCAACTGCAGCTCTAACAGAAGACATTTCTTTGGAAGCTAAAAGGTATGTGGTACAGAAGTCCTAAACTTTCCTGATTCAAAAGCTGCTCTCTCCCTTCTGACAGACTTCACACATTTTTTTCTGGAGATGGAAATAAATTATAAAACACCTTCTCTGGTCCTGCAGGGCAGTGCCCTCTTGCATCCCTTCTTTCCTATACTCACATGGCACTGGTTCTAGTTTCTTTGTTGGTCTCTGCACCACAGGCTCAGTGAAGGCAGAGGAGCTTTTGCTGGCCCTGAGATATTTATCAGATCACTCTGTGCCTGTGTAGCACAGGGCTGATGCTGCACACTGGCTCTGTGGCTCAGGCTCTGTCACATCTGCCCTGCAGGCACCAGCTGGGTCCCTTGACTTCCCTGCATGCTGCAATTTGCAACATGAACAAGCAGTCAGACCTGAGGGAAGTCACTAAGGTCATATGTGTGTCCTGGTTTGGGTTTATTTGAGTGTCTTTCATCACCCTGTAGAGTTAATTCCTGACTATGAGCATTCATCATGGGACCCGACTTGCTTTTGGGGATCCCCGTGATCAACATCTGCTCAAATTTTGCCTGGGGCTTCCCCATCCTGCTTCTGCCCTCCCCTTATCTGCATGGGAAGTGAGTGAATACTTCCTCTTGGAGACTCTTTCACCTTCCCTTATCTTCTTTTTGTTTTCAGAATGGGATGCCTCTGCCCTGAGGAAAGGGGATATATCCTGCCCTCCCCTCCTTTGGTGCTGCACTCTCCCTGACTGCCATTTTCCTCTACCTGCCCTTGGCTTGTTTTTTAGAGGAAGTTAAATGTCAAATTTGGTTGATTTGTTGCAGGCCAATTAGCTGATTCAATCCAATTAAGCTATCTGAAGTTATCTCTGTAATGTGGTGGCTTTGTTAGTCAACTCCATTCCCTCCTATCCTTGCAAATATTTTTGCCTCCAGCTCCCCCCTTCAGATTTTGGCGGTAGATTTCCACTTGGTTCTTGGCTGCTTGATCAAAGCTTGTGATTGAGGCTGCAGGTTCTGCATATTTCCTTCAAGGATCATTTCCTCCTACTGCCTCCTTTCCTTGGTTAGCTAGGTCTGCCCACAGCTCTTCTTCCTCACCAGAAGATCTGTGAGTGCTGTGTCTGTCTCTAGCAGCTTGGCAATAAGGTCAGCAATATGTTAGTCCCTCAAGAGACCCATCACTTCTACTTGAGCTCAGAGAGATACGACCATGCTCTACCTTGCTCTGGCTGAGTAAAAACTGCCCACAGAGAGACATGTTTTCTCCATAGTTTCTTTGGCTCCCTGCAGTCAAAGTCTGAAATCTGAAATTCTGTTACCTCCACCAAGTGCTTTTGCTTTTTCCTTTCCTAGGGCTCTCTTTTTTCTTCCCCCTCCCCTCACCCCAAAAAGTGAACTTTTTTTCTGTCTGCTGGTACTGTAGATTAAGAAGTAGCGTTACTGACAACAGACCTTTCCAAAGAAAGAATGGGTGATGCTTTAACCTGGAAAGCTACTGCCTTAGGTTGCTTGTTTTTATTTAGCAGGGTTCTGGATATGAGCCTGGAGTACCTACAAAGGTAAGAAAATCCTTCCTAACAGCTCCCATTAGGAGTCCTGTTGCCCCCCATGCTGATCATGCTGGCTGCTCCCAGAGGAGGATATCAGGGATCAGGACATGACCTCTTTCCTGAAACATCAAATGTGCTTTCCTAAGTGTTTCAATTCCCAGGTATCCTTATTTACCTGCTTGATTCCTTTTGAGAAAGAGGTCAAGAGAACAAGTTTGCCACACTGAAGTTTGCTTACTGTCACTTTGGGTACTCCTCCAACTACCTACCCTTGCTTTTCATTTTCTCCCTGCCAGCTATGCCTGTGTGCAGGGCTGTGCAGTGGCAAATGGGGTTAAGGAGGTGGATGCACTTGGTCAGGAGTCCTAGGTTCAGTAAGAAACTTCAAAGAGCCAATTCTGTCCCCTAAATGATCCCACCCAAAACCAGGCTTACACAGTACTCTCCAAAGGAGTTGCTAACTTTCTTTTCCCTGGAGATTATGCTGAAATCATCAGTATAAAACATGGAGCTTTCCCCTATGCTGTTCAAAAAGAAGGGGTATTGGTTCAGAGAAATCAGTTTTGGATTTCCAAACAATCAGTCTCCATTTTCAGAACTGCCCCAAATGACAAGATGAGAGAGGATAACTTTCTTGACAGGAAACAGCCTGGCAGGCAGAGAGGACTGATCTTCTTAATGGTGTCTTCAAATCGCCTTAATATAAATCCCCATAGAATAGTCTTACTGGCTTTAATAGGTATGAAAGCCAAGAAATGAGCAGCATTTGAGAAGCTGCATTAAAGGTGTTTAAGCAGTAATAGAAAATGGTCATTTTGCTACAGAATTTGGGCAATTCTTAAGAATTTAAGAGAATTACCTTCCTCTTAAGGAATTTGAAATGTCAATTAAAAACGCTTCAGGAAGGTTATTATTCTCTGTTAAGCCGTGATGGATTTCTTAGGCTGGGCTATAAATGATCTGCCTTGTTCCTAGGAGTAAACCAGTTCAGGGTTCTGTCTCTCTGAGCCACATAACTTGAGTACTTCATTCTGGCAGAATGAATATCATAATATCAATTTTTATTATCACCAAACATTGCTGTCATTGTCTGTAGCCATCTGTTATTTGGCCTAAAACATAAAACAGAAGAGAAAATGACATTTCTTTATTAGCTTCTTTAGTTCAAATTACCAGTTATGGGGATATTTGCATCTTCAAAAAAATTAACATCCTGTTACTCATATGGGCAACTGGTGCAAGTAGGAGCTAATGAACAGATCTGATGATAATATGCCCTCTAAAGTTGTATTTCTTGGCAAAATCCTTTTTACAACTCTAAGTCAACCAACACTTTTTTTTTTCCCCTGAAAGAACTCCTAGTAATTTTTTCAATATCCTTTGTCCAGCCGTGTGGGCTATAGAGCAAATTTTCAAATTACTGAATTATAAAAAACATTTTACAGTGAAATTTCAAAAGCAGCAACAGCTTCCTGGGTTTGGTCTTGTCAGCTGCTCTTCACCTAACAACAAGCAGCCTATTTGTGTTTACTTATTCATTAATATTGAAAAATAACACAATAGGATCAGATGTCTTAGCCAGCAAATGCCCTACTTTTCCTCTGTGTTAGCACCTCTGCCTCAGCATTGAGATACATGTATGTTTTATATTAAAAAAAACCCTAATGGTTAGCTTTATTATTACACCATTGACATAAGTTAGCTTCCCAGATAAAATAATTAAGAGTCCATGCAGGAAAGGTACCAGCTTAACTGAAACACAGCAACACTCCCATCAGTTTTCCAGACACGACATGCATTCTTAAAGTAAATGTTTTTTTTAGAATTGACCTGGATGAGAGTAAATCCTCTGGACTAAAGCTCATATTCCAAGTCACCTGGGAACTTCCTGAAATCCCATATTCCTTCTTTATACCAAGCTCTGGGTGGAAAGGAAGATGCTTAATTTTTTAAAACAGAACCTTGTCAAATGAAGCTTACCCATAGTGTAAAAACTGCATGTGTTGTTTCAGATGTCTGCATTTTCCAAATTAAACTCCCTCGGTTTGTCCCAAGTTTAAGGCTATTTTTCATCACCCTCTTTCCACACAGTGAAGTCAGTCAAGGTGTCCCCCGATGGTGTGGGGAGAACAAGTGACTTGCTCCAGGGGAAGGGGCTAGAGGGACCTTGATGAAAACTCATTAGCTATTTAAGTGACTTTTATTTATTTGCAAGCTGGCTATCAGTCAAAAATGAGAACTCCAACCACTGCTGAGTTACAGGGTAGCCCTGAAACGTCACCAACAAACACTTCAAGGAAACCAGAGATGTTTCAGGAGTGAAGGTTTTGACCATGACTCTTATTCACGTGTTGCCATTTGGCCTTCTGTGGACAGAAGCTGTTGGCCAGGAAAGCACGGTGTTCAGAAACTCATGAACACAGTTGTTGGTGTAACCTGGGGAGGATTTGAAACTCAGAGTGTAAGGGCATAAAGCTGTGAGAAAAATACATGAGCAGTTGTCCTGATGTTGGCTTGCTTGCAGTCAGAGCCCACCCTGAGCCGCTCTGTGAACATTCTGTGATGACAAGGGCAGCAACTGATTGGTACTGAGAGATCTGTTTTGTTCCATTGGGTGCTGAAAGGCAGCACATTGCTTGATGCTTATGAGAATTCTCCTTGAGAATGCCATTTCATTCTCACTTGGGGATTTAAATGCCATACTAGATGGCACTGGACTAAAAGGAATGTTGCTGAGGGGCCCTGAGAAGTATGGAGGACAAAAAATGGGGAAATAATGGGAGAAAAATTTTGGAGAATCTCTCTCTCAAACCAAAACGAAAAACCCAGGCACATATTACATGCAAACAAAAGTTGCCAAAAATGCTGGAAGAGTTCCCTAGACTAGAGGAAGTGAGGAAAATTATGTATTTTGATAAAGTATTCAGCATTTGCAACACTTGTGTCTCAGGAGTTGAATGTGATTTGGCTTAGCTGTGTCTGGAAGGAATCACTGGTAACAAAGGCAGCACACTAAGATCCTTCAAAAGAAAACGCCAAAAACTCACACAGTAACCTGGAGACTTCCTTGGGAGACATCCTCCTGTACTTTATGCCCCGACTATCTGGTTTTGCAGCACGGAGGAAGGAGATGGTGTAGAATTACCACGGATTTACATGAAAGTAGAGAAGACCTGAGGTGCTCAGACTAAGGTAAGGAAAAGTAGCCCCTCCTGCACTTGTGAAAATTCCTGCAGGTTAGCTAGTGCTGCACAAGGATCATTTCACCAAGAGTTCCCCGTGAGCTGCTAAAGGTGTGCCTAAATCAGGATTAGACTGGAAAGGACACTATCAGGATAGAAGGAAAAAATTGTTATAGAAATACTCATTGGCATTATTTTAGTATTTTAGTGTGTTCAACAGAACTGTGCCTGAGCTGCTGTTCATTCTGTGGGAAACTTTTAAACTTTTAAATAGTTTGAAAGAAGGCGTTCCATCCTCGGGCTTGGTTGGAGCGCCAGCCAGGGAGGGAGTAGCTTGCAACTTTATTGCAGTGACCGACTGTAATGGTGAGAAGTCATAACTCCTGAGGTGTTACCTTGTATATCACATGCTAATCCGTCTGACGGACTTTCTAAAGGAATCTATTTCAACACAGCCCGCCAGCCGCTTCCTAAACTGCACCAAGAGCGTGAACCCGAGGGGTTGCGGTGACGCGAACTTTTGATTCGCTCGCTCTGACGCCGCAGGAAAAATTACATAAGCCACTGACGACTTTTAAAGCGCTTTAAAAATGAACGCGAAGTGGAAAAAAAAAAACAAACCCAAACAAACCAATCCCAAACTCCTCCGAAGATCAGCAAACCAACCTTTGCCTCTTCCTGTGGCAGACGTGACGCTCCGCCGGTGCGGGGAGGCGGCGGGGACGGGACCGCCGGTGCGGGGCCGCATTGTGGAGCTGCGGTGTTTCACCGGGATGCGGCGCGCCGGCACACCGCGAGCAGGTGCGGGGAGCCGGGACAGCGGGGGCAGGTGAAGGGGGGACCGGGGCCGGGA
>WBMV01008689.1:76516-114532 GCA_013396655.1 Campylorhamphus procurvoides
GAGCAGGACGGGGCCGTGGGAACGGCACCTGCGCAGAGCGGCGAGGGGGCGGGGCCTGGCGCGGGGGCGCGCCCTCCCTCCCTCCCTCCGTCCGTGGCGCGCGGGCGGGCGGCAGAGCGCGGGGAGCGCGCACCGCACGGGCGTGGGTGAGTGAGACACGGGCACACCGACCCCTTACACTCCGCTTTCCCTCGCTTGCCTCTCCTTTCCTTCCTTCTGCTTTCCCTCCGCTTTCCCTCCGTGCCGCGCGGGGAGGGAGCGGGGAAAACTTCGGGCGAGAGGGAACGGCGCGTTTAAACCGAGCTCGAGTGTTTTGGATGGGTTTCTGGGTTGGTTTTTATTTTTTGGTGGGATTTTTTTCCTCCCCCTCCAGCAGCTGGTGGTTTCTGTTCAGCACAAGTTACTGCTCCGGAGCGTGTCCGCAGTCCTGCAGCGGCAGAAGGACTTTGCCGCCTTGGAACAGTTTGACACGCGTGGCTTGTGCGAGCGGCGCTTCCCCTGTTTCATATTTCTTCTATTAGTGGAGTTTTAAATGAGGTGCGGGCGGGGAGAAACGCTCCCCGCGTTGCTGCAGACCCTTCCCGATAACTCTGACTTGTCCTCCCCACCCCAAAGTACGGGTAAAGCCCCAAGCCTTTGGGAGGGAAGAGTAGCCAGTTCCCAACGATTTAACTCCGCGAGCGGTGCCAGGATGCGGGGCGGACTGGGGGAGCGGGGCTGGCTGGCGGTGCCGGGCTGCCAGGGATGCCCATCCTGGCCATGCGGGCGGTGTGGCCCCGCCGGCCGTGCCTTCCCGCTGCTGCCGCAGGTGCGGCCCCGGCGCGCCCCGCAGCGCACACACCTGTAGCGCCGGCGTGCACGAGTTGGTGCCAGCGGCGTAGCGGAGGGAAGGAGAGGGGAGGGGGGTTGCGGGGGGCCCGCCATCCCTCCCTCCCCGTGTTTCACGGCGGGGAGAGCGGGCAGCTGCTTTTCCCTTCGGTCACCTTTACGTGACCGCGGAGGGGCCGGAGTGTGTGCGCGGCCGGGACGGGGCTAAACGCGTGGCTGCGGGCCGGCGTGCCACATGTGCTGTGGGTCGCGGCGTGGGGCCTTCCCCGTCCTGCCCCCGGTGCGGGGTGGGCAGGCGGTGTGGCCGGGCGGCGATGGCGCCCCTGCTCTCCCGCAGCCCCGCACCGCTGCGGTCCCCGCCGGCCCGCCGTGTGCCCGTGCCCGGCGCCCCAAGTTGTGACTGCGGGCTCAGGGGCGCTTGCGGGGCGTGGAGGGAGCGGGGCGGGTGGTGTGCCCCTGGCTCGGCTCGGCACGGCACGTAGGCAGCGCCCGGCTGCGGGGAAAACAAAGGGCTCGCATGTGCTGCGGGCGGCGCAGCTCTCTCCCTCCCCGGCGCGCCGGGGGACAGCGCTCGGCCGGGCCGGGCAGGGGGGCTCGGCCCCGCAGGGAGGGGGGATGTCGGATGGGTGACACTTGTTCTGCGCGGGACGGTGGTTTTTGGGGGCTGGCTGCCGCTTTCGGCGGAGTTTGGAGGGGCGGTGAAACTTTGGCTGCACAGGCGCTGCCCGCGGCACCGCCGCGTATTGAGGGCAGGGCGGGCGGGTCTGCGGGGGCCGTGGTGTCCGTGGGGTCCCCACCGCGCCCTGACCGCGCTGCTGGGGGGTCCGCGCCGGCCCTTTGAAGTGGAACTGTTGCCATGTTTGAATTACGTCAGGCCCGAGCCATGCGGGGGCGGAGGACGGGACCGGGGCGGGGGGCGGCCGTCACCCTGCGGGATCCCGGGGGTCCCGGCGCTCCCCCCGGCGCCGGATGGGGCGGCTGCTCCGGCACCGCGTGGTGGGGCGGTGTTTGCAGCGCGGGGGCCGCCTCGCAGCGCCCACCTCCGCGCCCGGGGCTTGCCCTTCCCCTTCCTGCGCTCTTCTGGTTTATTTTTAATTTTTTACTCGTCTTTCGGCGAGTTGAGCGCTTGGCAGCCCCGGAGAGGGAGGGGTAGGCGGGGTGCGGGAGAGCGCGGCCACCCGCGTGTGCGCTCCCGCGGCTCCACCTGACCGGCGGGGCCGCCCCTCAAAGTAGGTCGTTCTGCCCGCCGGGGGGGTCTTTGTTCGCGGCCGGCCCCTCCGCAGCCCCAGCCCCAGCCCGCCGGCAGGACCGGAGCGGAGGGAGCGGGGCCGTGCCTGGCGCTGCCTCCCCCGCGCCACGCGGTGCCCGGCGGAAACCGCGCTCTGCCTGCTCGGGCATCTCGGACCGCTATTGTTTTGGTTTGCTCTTTTAAACTTGCAGTTTTGCGCCGGGCAAGGGCGCCCAGGCGCGCTCTCTCTTTCGCGAGATAAAAGTTGCCGACTGGTCTCGTACATCCCTCTCCGGATGGTGCGGCAGCTGGATTTAAAGGGACCTGCCAAACCTGTTGTTTACTCGGGCCGTCCCTTAACGCAGCGAGCGGGGCTGAATCCCGCCTGCCCCGCGGCTCCCAGTCGCTCTTTCCTGGCGGGAACGGCCCCGGTTCATCCTACAAAGAACCTTGTCCGCGTCAGGCTGCCGGCGGCCCGTTCTCTGGGCTCAAATTATTTAATAATCATTATAATTGCAAAGAAAGTTTGGAGCTGCGCCCCGGCGCTGTAGCTGTGTAGGGAGCTGGCACAGGGTGCTGCCTCCCAACCTGGCGCGGTGCGCCTGGAACACGTGTGTGTCTGTGGGATGAAGGCCGGGCCCTGCCACTGTCCCCTCGTGGTTGGGAAGTGGGGAGAAGGCCCAGAACTGAGCTCAGAACTGCAACACCATCGCGTTTGTGGTGTAGACTGAGTAATGTGCTTGAGAACAAGCAGTGATGCTCTCCTTTTCATTTTGAGTTTTAATTTGGCACTTAGGAAGGTGGCAGCTTGACAGCCATAGAGACAGCTCTTTCACTCTTTGATAAGGCAGGCCAGGACCCTGGTTCCTCAGCAAACTCCTTTACTACTGTCTATGTGCTTACAAAGGTGGTGAGACAGTTTCTGTCAGCTGTGTGCAGGGTGTGTGCACCCTCTTCTCTCCAGTCCACATACAGAAAGATTCACTCAGTAGTTTACAGCTTTTTTAAGTAATGAGAATGAGATCGTAGGAACTCTGCACCATAGGGATCGACAGTGAACTGGAAACCTTTCTGCTGACACTGGTGGACACTGACCTCCTTTGGCACACAGGTAAATTCTAGCTCTCTTGTGATCTGTGGTAGAGAACCAGTAAGTAACAAGTTGGAATTTTCAAACACACCCACAGGCATGCAGTATCCAGCTCCCACTGAAAGTAGGTGGGATTGAGTGCCAGTGCCTCTGGGAAAAATTCTTCCTTCTTCATCTCTAAAAGGAGCGAATTGCCTACATGTTCAGTCTTCCTTTAAGAATATCACTGACTTCTTGCTAGATGATGTTGAAAGAGCTGATAAATTCACAGAGGTTAAAAATAAAGTTAAAACTGTGACAGTTTGCTATCTTACTCAAGCTGAACGACTCTTTGTGTGTTACCAAACTCTGCTTTGCATTGATTCTTAACACCTGATGCTTTGTACGTCTTTCTTAATGAGATGAACGACACACACATGGTCCTAGTTGACAATCAGCTTCACACTTGCACCCCTTGTAGCACTTGCTTTTTAACACAAAGAAGCCAGTGATTTTGAGCTTAAAAATTGAGTGGTTATGCAGAATGCACGGGCAGGACTCCATTTCACAGCTCAAGCCTTTGCCATTGTAGAATGTGCTCAGTCCAAAGTCCAGGTGAAATTACCACTAATATTACTTAGGGACATGGAAATGCATCCTTTTCAATGAAGTCACTTCAGCTATTCTGCCAAATGATTACTACTCCTTCTGGTCAAGTCCCTGTCTAGGTATGTTAACCTCTTTAAAAAAAAAAACAAAAACAGCCAAAACCACAAAACAAAACTGTTCAGTGTCTCATGATCTCAAGGGTCTGTGATGCTTTTTCAGTAGCAGGTGATTGCAAACAGCATCATAACAGCTACACTGACTGTTTTCAGATAAGCATCAAAGACTGAACTCTGGCACTTGCTTGAGAACATCCCAGGTTTTCCTTGTTGGGCTTGTGCTCAGGCTGCATGTGATGTTAGTTATGCAATAGGAGTTTCATGCAGGGGGTGTCATCTTTCAAGATGGAATGTTTGCAGGTGGGACAGGTTAGGGATTTTTTTTTTCTATGCAAATTTTACTGATTACTGTTTTCATGCTTTGGCCCATCCCTTCTGGAACAGTAACCACATGGAACACCCAAGTGGCTTAGCCCTTCAATGCTGTGGTTTAAGTGGGCTGGGAATTTACTTTCCAGTGAAGATCAGCAGGTGAGTAGGCTCCTTTGTGATGACTGCTTCTGAGGACTTAGAACAGCTTGTGACCCAGCCTGGGTGCCATGAATGCTCAAACGTGGGAGAGAAATGTCCAATCTGATTTTTGATATGTGCTTAGTGTCTGCTGCCAGTCACATCTGGTGTGCTAAGATTTTATTGCAGCTCTGAGCACACAACAGTAGCTGTGGACTAGCAAAAGAGCAAGTTGCTTATTTTGATAGAGAAAGGATTCCTGAGGATGTAGTTTTGATGTTTTATTGGTTTTGCTTAGCACATCAAGTGAAAACTCCACAGCATGCTGTTACGTTCAGATGCTCCTGGGCTGTAATGGCCAAATACAGCTTTCCTCCAAGTAAAGTTGTTTTAGGTGGGGAGAGGAAGGGAAGTGGAAGGAAAATCTTGAGGATACAGGGAATCAGAAGAGGCATAATTCCAGGGCTATAGTTGTTGGAAACTAGTCACTCTGTTTTGAGCTGTAAGGACAGATGACAGAGTTAAAGAAATATTTTTGCAGATACTGAAGTTGCATTTTCAGATGACCCCAATTAGGTTGGTCTCTTATGTCCTTGGAGCTTTCTGGCATTGTGCATGTTAAAATGTTTTTTTTTGAGGGGTCCAATTTTAACTTCTGTTTCAACGGGCTTTTTTTGCTGCATGTAAACTCATGGTGGAGGTATGTTTATGTTGAGTCTCTGATATAGATCAGCTCCTCTGTTGATGTACAATTTTCTGTCCTACAGTTGATTTTTCAATAGAGGTATTGCAGTTTATTTCAGCAGAGGGACAGACCCAAGAATTTATTGCGAGACAAACAACTCTGCTTCTGGCACCTTAGCTCTAGAAGCAATTTTCGTGTGTGTGCATGTGCCTGGGTGTATGCACTTGCAGATGTAAAAACCAGAGCATTTATATCCTTTCTATATTAAGGCATCTATTTCTTTCCCTTTAAAAGAAAAAAAAAAGTTGTACCATTTGGCTATGTTTCTTAGTTCTAACAAAATGCTATAGAGACAACAATTGTGAGATTTTTACTGACAGGAACCGGCTGCATCACCATATGTGGGCTAGATTGTATTTTTTTTGTGGACCAACTTGAGGGATGCCGTGCCAAGGCTGTTTTTTACACATAAATGGAAATCTAATTGTTGCTCTCCTCCTCTCTGACAACGTACTGGCAGTTTTGGGTTGCACAAAGGGTGAATGATCCTGGGTCAGATTGAGGAAGAGAGGAAGATATGGAGTACTTGGACTGGTGGCATCCCTCTGCTCTCCCATAACTGCAGGGAATATTTCTCTTTCATCTTTGTGAGAAGCAGGTGAGCGTGTTCATTCCGACTGGCCTGATAATTGTGTTACAAAGGGAGACATGCCTGCCTTCTAGGAATTCCATCCTTTCCATTATAAAAGGTTTTCATTCTTCTTGAGTGATCAGAAAGAATGCAGAAGGAATCTGGAAAAGCAAATGGAAGTGGCTCAGCTTACTTTAAAATGTAAGGGTTCAGAAGTTCTTCCCTAACTTGAAAACTTAATGAGCATCTGAAGCAATGCCTCCTTTTAATTTAGATCATCAAATTAAATTTTGCAAAGAAAACTAAGCACCAAATTCTAGTCCTGACAGGTAACAAAAGCATGAAACTGTTTTCACACATGTATGATGCATGCTGCTTTGTGCCAGCCTTTCACAAAGGTAATAAACAGGGTGTGGAGATTTTTTATTTCCCACCTCCTTTATTGTTCTCTTCCTGACTCCAAATTTTTTTGCAAGACAAGTTTCTATTTTTGATGCTGCTTTTCCAAAAGTGAGGAGGCAGAAGAATGAAGAGAGCTTTTTCACGGAGTTGCTAAAGTTACTAGAGCAGTTGTGTAAAGCAGAAGAACTTGGAGGAATAGCAACTTCTGCAGAGAGGGAGACCAGGGAGGAGGAAGAGGAGGACCACTTTCCCCCCAGCTTAGGGGAATACTGTTTTGCTACTAATGCAGGTAAATCCCCATTTCTGTAGAATGACAGATATGCTCTGCTAGGATTTCTGATTCTTTACTGGTGAGCAGTTCCTTTCGCTTTTGTGCAACTTCTAATTTAAAAGATGTCATATATTTTAATAATGTGCTTAAATTTGGCAAATGATATCAAGCTTAAATAACATTAATAATGGCTTAGGTTTGGCAAAATTATATTGTGTAATGCTTTTTAATTTCTACTCAACTTTCTTAGTTCCTGCTTGCCCATCTCTTTACCTGTCCCAAATTTCACATGGTTAAAGTGCCACAGCTAAGATTCAGGTGTTAGGGTATCTGACAGTCTAACTCTCTGGTGCTAATTTGAGATCTAAATAGCAAAGCTTTCAAGTTAAACCTTTTAAAAGGCACAGTCATGTATTTCTAAGTACATATTAGCTAGTAAGCTTTCCAGCTGACAGAATATTTAGTGTATAATGGTCAAATGGCAACTGTTTAGGATTAAATGTGTAACTGGACTGACGCCTTCCATTTATAACTGCACTTCGATGCAGTTGTCAGAGAAATCTGTTTAACTTGCGGTTTTGCTACTAGCTCTTCCCCATTCAGGCATGATGTATGGTAATACTGTTGCTGACCATTCATCAAGTGGGAAACAGATGGCACTAGTTTCCCTTGTATTGAAGGATGGTGTTGAAAGGCTGCTCCTGTGAGAATGGCAGCAATGATGCAAAACAAAATATTTTCAGAATATGTGTTTGATGCCAGTCTTTGCCAGAACATTAATGAATCTTGTTCTACTGTGGTGTAAATACCAGCTGGTGACAGAGATCATCTTATCAGTGTCTGGATTTCTGGAAGAAACTGGGGTAGAAAGTAAATCACATTGTTGATAGTTTTGTTCTTGCCATGTAGCACTCAAGATGTACTTGCTGCTGAAGTTTGGCAGCATTGATGAATCTTGTGTCTGCACTTGGTCTTTGACTTTCTAAATAAAAGTACTAGACCATGGATTTAACATTGGGGTAGTGAAACAATCTCTAAAATTGCTGTTTGGAAGTTGAATATTCCCAGGTGAGCATGCTGTTGATCTCCAGGGGCTTGTTAAACAGTGTTCACAATAGTGTCTCTTGGAGAGGTAGATCAGATGTTAAGAAACAAAATATATATTCAAAGTGTTTGCTTAGCTACTCTGTTGTTTATTTGTCTTGACAGGTGGGGAGGTTTGTCACTAAACCACCACAACAGGGTAGGGGTGCTGACCTGATTCCTGTGCTTTAGTTTGCTCCATGTCCCTGAAAACACGTCCATCAGAAGCTGGGAGTAGTTCTGAGTGTAACCCATCCCTCAGAGAGCTCACTCAGCAGGCCATGCCCTGGGTACCCTCTGCCACCCACACTGGATACTGTGTCTGCTCGTGGCTTCCAGGCCACTGCTGGGCTAGCACAGGAAGCAGTGTATCCTAAAAAGCCTGGCAGCGTTTGGGGTGACTTGGCTGGGTATTTGCACAAGTCATCCCTGGGAGAACGTAGATCTAGGTGAGCTTGCAGCAAATGTGAAGAAAGGAATACAGCACTTCAAGTCTGTGGTAGACAGCATGACTGGGATGGGGGAAGGAGAGACCTATCCCCTCCATCTCTCACCTAAGCTTGGAGGACCTCCTTGCCATTCTGCTTGCATGAGTCCCTTGCCATTGCCAGGCTTTGCAAAGTCAAGACAAGCTTCATGGAGAGTTCACTGGTATCTTTCTAAATTTTTTTTGCAGTAGGAATTGCAAAGAGAGACAACCTCAGTGGGAAGAAAGTCATGTTGTATGTGCTATACTGAAATGTAAACATACACTCTCAGCTGGACGTGGGTTCCTAATGGATTTTGTGTAAGAGTACTAACCAACAATTGCTTTTCTCTCGTTCTCAGCAGCCTGGGAAACTGTGTGTTTATTTTGCAGAGCTGCTGTGCTCCTGATCTTCCCCTGTGGGGTGGGGGGATGTATTTCCACCTCTATGTGTGGAAGATTGTGCTAGGCCTGGGTGGTTCACTAGTTTTTGCTGTGGTCCCACAAAAATGCACAGAATCTCTTTCTCTTGCACAAATCTCTGTCAGTAAGGTAAGGATAACACTACGTACAGTTGTTTATGTGGAGGTTTGGTTTTGACCTCACCTGAACCTGCTTTTCAAATTATTTTATTGCCATAATGATGTGGCAAGTCTTGGTAGTGCAGACTGAAGATCTGAAATTAATTTTCTCTGTCCCACTGGAGGATATTAGACTTACACCCCTTACCTTCCTGCAGGTGGGAGATTTGGGGACAGATGTCTATGCCACATACACTAACCAGTAACCCAAGCTGGGTTGCTGGGACTTGGCAGTCCCTGGGACTTAGTGACTGGAAGTTCCCTATCACTAACTAGACTTGCCACAAGTAATGGAGATGCTGGTCTCCTAAAAATCCTGCCTGAGCTATTGGGTCTTTCAGTAGTGTATGTGGGAAGGCCAGGTAGCTTTTTTATTCTATGAGAATAAAATTACTTGGCCTTTTGTAAGGGACAAGGGAAGAAATGTATTATTTGCATGGCTCCATCCAATTTAAATTTTTTAAAGCAGAAGTTCTTAGCAGTGGGAGCCTCTTCCCATGGAGCTTCCTGCAGCCTGTCCCCTCTGTGAGCAGTGTGTGATAAGCAGCAGAGGTGGCTGCTCTCTCCCTGCAGCAGGTGGTTGAGGCAAACCTTGCACCAGGGTCTGTTCAAGAGACTGTCTTGGAACAGTCCCTGCCTGTGCTATGAGATGCTGTGTGGCCTGTGAGGACTTGCTGTGTGTCCAGGCCCAGGGCCAGGAAGGCACCAGCTTTGCTCAGTTGTTGGTTTGGGTTTTTTTGAAGTGCTGTGGGAACTCTGTTTGCTCCTACAGCTTCTCATGCCATGTCAGGCTGTGCCTAACAGGAATCTGCAGTGGGGAGTAACTGGCACCAAGGGAGAACTGGTTTGGTGGTGGGGACATCATGTGTTGAAAGGGTCTTTGTCGTGGTGACTGCAGTAACACTTGTAACTAACTTGAGAAGTTTCTGCCTGGAAAACAAACTTCACTTTGATACCTGCTCTGACAGCAAATCCCAGCCTAGGTGTACTGAAAAGAATAGGCAGACATCTGAGAGCAGGATGGCATTTTTGGCTTTCTGTGGTGGTGCCGAGTTTGCAGACCTGGTGGTTAAAAATTTCCCTGTAACTGGAGTGCTGGTGTTACTGGCAGGGATGTGTGGTAGGCACATGCTGAGATGTGCCCCAGGGTCCTGCTCCCTGGCCCTTTTCTAGCTAGCTTTGCTTCCCATGGAAAGCTGGGTGGGGAAGGCAGGATGGTGAGAACGGAGCATGTGCTGACATGGAGCTGGGATGCTCACCAGGCCTGAGAATGGAGAAGTGCTCCTGGGTCCTGCAGTGCAGACAGGGCCACTGAGGGCTGGGTGGGACTCCACCCTGCTGTTTTTAGAGTGGCTTTTCAGGTATGTCTGCCCTACAGCCTCGAGGTATGACTGCAGCTCATTTAAAATGACTCCTACTCACTTTCAGCATAGTTTGGCAGGGATGTTTCCAACCAGCACTGGTGGTGGTGGTGATGATGATGATGACGAGGTAGCTCCAGTGACCCAGAGTTCAGCTGCCAGCTCCTTATCCAGGGGCTCAGGCAGGTTCACATGGCCTGTCCTGCAGCCTGTTTTACCACAGACATAGGGCTTTCATTAGCCAAGTCAGCTGCATTCACACCTCCGGGTTGTGCTGTTCTAGATGTGCCCTTAGTGTAGATTTGTGCAGTAAATGAGCTTGTTATGAGTCCTGCTGGGGTATTGCTTAATATTCCAGCTGTTAATTACATAATTTTTTAACAGGTGCTTTCTAGGTGCATCTGCTCTTCTGAGGCAACATGGGATGAAAAAATGATGCTCCAATCTAGCAGTTTCCCATCTGAATTAAAATTTGCCTTTGGTTTGCCCAATGATTTGCTCGTGTTTTTCTTTCAGTATCTAGCAGTGATAAGTAACACCAATTTCTCTCTGTTTTCACAGTGTTCAGCTGGGAGGAAAAGATGTTTGGCTTTCACAAACCGAAGATGTATCGGAGTATAGAGGGCTGCTGTATTTGCAGAGCTAAGTCTTCCAGTTCCCGTTTCACTGACAGCAAACGTTATGAAAAGGATTTCCAGAATTGTTTTGGGTAAGATTCTTTCTTTAGTCAACATTGTGGTCAGTTATGGCGTTGATCTCCAAGCCATTAACCTGGTGTGCTATCCTTCTTCCTCTGTAAGACTGAAAGATTAGGTTAGCAGAGGTGTGTGGTGGGGAAAGGCTGCCTTTAGTTTCCTCACAGTTTTCCTGGGTGGACAAGGAGTGGCTGGATCCTCTGCTGCTGTGTACAGCACCATGTTATTTTCCATATCTGCAGTCACTGCCAATGGAGAGCTGCTAATTCATAACAGCAAAGGGTCAGGCTTGTGCCTTGCCCACCTCACAGCATATGCAGGGATGGAAACTCTCCTCAAACTGTGTGTTTTTCACTTTTTCCATAGAGGTGTAAATACCTACTCAAATGGATGAACTGTATAGGTTCATGGAGGCTCTCTATGGCTCTGAAGATTCAAGAATGTCAGATAAAACTTGATGAGTAAATATTTAGCAGTTTCAGCAGGGTTTATGTGGAGTACCTGTTACAGATATTGGTGTATTTGTTCAAATAAGACATATCAACATGTTATTAAAACTTCTCATTGGAAAGCCCTTCTGATGGAAAAAATGAACATCAAATAATTAGCTTTCCAATTAGGTAATGTTGCTTGAAAGCACTGGTAAATAAAACTAGAAATACTAGTGATTTCTTGTGCCAGTTACTGTGGCTTGCTAATTTTTTTAAATACCTTCAGAGAGCTTTGAAATTTTGTATAAATATTTCCCTCTCACCCCCTTTTACGAGAAACACTACTTTAATGTGTGACTTTATAGTGCTTTGTATTTACCATGGATTTTTACACATAAGTCTGGTGGTGACAGTTTTCCTTATCATATTTCTTGACTACTGTCTTTGGCAATCAAAGAATGTGTGAAGATACATTACTCTATTTTTGTTGTTGTTGTTGTTGTTTTTTTACTACAGTAAAGCAGCATGCAATATACCAGGGCCATGGGTTTTATGTTTTGTTTGCCAAGGTAAAAATGCAGTCTTAACACAGCAAATATCTAAGCCTGCCGCATTCATCTGTAAATCTTCAAAGACTCCCTGTTTAGCTGAAAAATTCTACAATGTTTCCCCTTTATATTTCTTTTAGCATGGATTAGCAGGGGAGATGATTCCTGCAGAAAGCTTGTTAAAGGGAGCGAGTATTGCTGTCATTCCAGTGACTGGTGTTTCTGAAACCTTATCCTGTGCTTATGTGGGAGTGTGTTAGGTGGTATTTGTTACTCATCCTTGAAGCTCTGTGAGAAAGTTAAGACCTCAGTAAGCTTTTGATGTTTGTTTCCAAATGCATATTTGAGGAATACAACTATTCCTCCTTCTCCAACCAAACTAACAAACTCACTGGCACTGTGTGTTGTTTTTGGTTTTTTTGGGAAAAAAACCCCCAAAACCTGAAGATGATGGGACTTTTTTCACTGCCCCTCTGGAGGCAGGTTATGACACCTTTTGTTTCTGTGTGAAAGAGTGCTTTCTGAAAGTGAGAACTGGTCTTTACATGGCAACATTTGAGCACCCCAGATGGATTGTTATGCCTGAGAAACAGAACTTCATAACTCCTCTTATTCATCAATTTTTATGCTTCTTGATGTTATCAAGTGGGGGTGTACTTTTATTAACTCTTGTTAAGAGATTTTTGCTTTTGTTTTTACTAGGCTCCATGAGGCCCGTTCAGGAGATATTTGCAATGCCTGTGTTCTCTTGGTGAAAAGATGGAAAAAATTACCAGCAGGATCAAAAAAAAACTGGAATCACGTTAGTAATTTACCTTCCATCCCAAAACTAACTCACTCTAGAGAGGGGATGTGCTGGCAGAGATTTGGGTCCCCCATGCTTTCCCTTTCCACTTTCAGCATCTCTAAATCCTTTCTGGAGTATTTCCTATTATATGGGTCCTACCTACCTTAGTGTGGCTTATGTGCAAATGGTGATTATGCAAGCCTGAGATGAAGCCACAGACTGGCTTACCTTGTAATTCCTTGTTTTCACAAGCTCATAACTTTGTCCAAAAGTCTCTATGACACTCAAAACATCTCAAATTTGGCCTCTATCCAAAATTCGTTGCTTGCTTTTTTTTTCCAAGCAAGTGACTTGCCCCAGCAACACATAAATCAATGTCATTTAACCAGATAATTACAATGATTAATATCTCACAGCACTTATATATTCTGTTTTGATTAATCTTAATTCAATTTGGGCCTAGGGCTGGGAAGATGATCAGGATTCCTTGTGTATGTAATAATACTAATCTAGGAAACCTTGATGGTAATACAGAGCCAGCACTGTAGTTATCACTACCACTAGCTTTTCTCGGAAGTTTAATTTATGATTTAAAAAATCCCCAAAACTCCAGGGTAAATGCTTGGCATAAACTCCTAACTTACCAGTATTAGTTTAAACAGCTGTTGTGTACTAAACTGAATTTGTTAAGAATGGGAAGTTGATAAAAGTTGGACTAAATATGCTTTATAAGCTCGTCTGCTGTGTTTTCCTACAAGGTCAGTCTCATAAAAGCCAGATTTAAATGAAATATAAGTGTTGCTGCACAGAACTGCCTTGTATTAAGTAAATTGGTTTTCAACACCTTCAGCTGAAAGTCAGTACGGGTGCCTCGACTTGGGCAGTATCTGGGCATGATGCAGAAGTGTTAGACATGCATTTTCTGTGTTCTAGGTGGTAGATGCCAGGGCTGGACCCAGTCTTAAAACAACATTGAAACCAAAGAAAATGAAAACTCTGTCTGGAAGCAGAATAAAGAGCAATCAAATCAGCAAACTGCAAAAGGAATTCAAGCGGCACAGTAAGTGGATCCAAAGAGATTTTGGCAATAAACTTCAGCCTCCCTTCACATAGCTTACTGTTAACTAGACAAGTTGAATCACCATTTAGATTTGACTGTACACTCACACATTTGGGCACTCCCTGTTTTCACAGCCTCTTGTCCTCTTGGAGCTTGGGGAGGGGGAGGAATGAGGAGGAAGAGCGTGTGTGCAGGGTGGGCTGTAAGACAGGTGGGGAAGGGGCAAGGGGGAGTGTGGAGCCTGGCTTGAAAGTGTGGGCAGTTGTAGCTTATGTCCCACGCTTAAATGACATGTCTCTGGAAAGAAGTTCTTGGGCAGGACCTTCACTGAAACTGAAAGTTGAAGAGGCTTCCTCCTGCACTCAGTAATGCGCTATGGCCAGTTTTCAGCTCTCTTTTCCCAAGAAGATGTCAATCTTTTTCTTCCATACATGTTTGCAACCCAGGCTTTCTATTTGACCTAGACTTCCCCCACATACACACTTTAAATTCCTGCCGTGTTTCCTTATACTTTTCTCTGCTGGTCTCTGGGATTTCTTTCCGGTATCACATGGACTGTTCAAATAGATTTGGATTCATAGCTTTCCAATAAAGCCATCTGCCAGTTATATTCTAAATATTTTTGGTACATTACGTTTTTCCTCTAAAGCAAACCTTCCAGCTTCTTCACTGTTTCTGACTTGGTCTCTCCTTCAATTATCCTACCTGGTCTGAAGGAGAAGTCTCCAAAGAATCAGTAAGGGCCCTGACCCATAGAGCTTGTATCTCCTCATTCAACGTGCTGTAATTAAGCTAGCTGTGTTACTGTAGCTGCTAGAGATGATGGCTGAAAGGTAGGCGAGTAGACACTGCTCAAGTGTGTGTCTGCACAGAGTCCATAGTTCATGGTCTTGGTACAGCAAAAGCTCAATACTGCCTAATGCTTAGTGAAAATATATATATATATATAATGCCCTAGCAAGATGAACTTTGTAAGACTTTACCTGAACAGATGAGAAAGGAGATTGACAGTGAGAAAGTACTAGGTCTGAAGAGCAGATCCCCATTGTCTTGAAGGATCTTCAGTGATTGCAGAGCACGGCCTGCACAGTCTGTGTTGGAGAGCCAGGATCTGAAGCCTGATCCTGAACCTCTTTCTAATCCCTCATGTACAAGGACCCCCTCCAGTTCCAAGATCTGTTTTGCAAATGCTGACAGATCATCTCTATTGAAAGTGGTGGGGGCAAGTTAAAAAGGGTTGTCATTGTTAGGTTTTTCTTGTTAATTAAAGTAAGTCTGTCTCTCTGTTCACAATACACATGCAACCATTTCCAAGTTAGGAAGAGGACAAGTCGCTGGTTGCATGTCCTGATTCTTGCATTTTTTCTTTCCCCTGCAGATTCTGATGCCCACAGCACGACTTCGAGTGCCTCCCCAGCTCAGTCACCCTGTTACAGCAACCAGTCTGACGATGGCTCTGACACAGAGCTGAGCGCTGGGTCCAGCAGAACACCAGTGTTCTCCTTTTTAGATCTCACCTATTGGAAAAGGTAAAAAGCAGCAGAATGTGCACTCTGTGCAGGTGGCAACTCACTTCACATACACACTGCTTGAATCTGCTTCTTCAGGAGTTTGTTGCTGCTGAACTTTATTTGGTTGGATGATATAATTTATGTCACAGAGCATTATGCAATACCTGTCTATCTGTCTTAAATACATGGCATTTTTTTCCATTATCCCTTATTTCCCTCCATTTTCCTGAGTACTAATACAATTGCTGGAAAATATTTTTACGGGTTTTGAGAGCAGCAGACAGTATTCTTGTCTGTCATCTTTTCTTAAAACTATGCCCTGTAGATGTGATGTGTTGCCAAATGCAAGGGTGCTCTCAGCTTGCCAGTAAACAGCATTTGATTTGGTTGACCTGTGATGGTAGTCATTTGGAAAATAATAATAAATTCTGGAGTGGGAGGAAAACCCCAAGGTTTTCTGGGAGCTGATGAGCTTGTTATCTTTTATTGCATGTTGTGACACAGTAATCCCTTGTTTAGCTAATTGCTCCATTGAAATTGTTGTGACTTTGCTGCCTCCTCTCAAATAATGTTTGCAAGTGCATTGTAGCCAAGGTTAGTTCAGCCCAGACAGTTGTGTATCTGAAACTTCTCTGGGAAGCAACGTGGGATACTTAGTTTTGTATAGACATGTTTGTGTTTTTTTTCTCCATACTTTTATTTTTTCCCCAAAGCAATGTTGTGGATTTAGACACAGTCTTGTTTTCTCTTCATAAGCAGCCTTTTTGCCTCTGCCCTCCAAACTGGAGGCTCAGTCGTGTCCGGGGTCTAATTTAGTTTTTGGTTGTAAATTCTGTATATTCTAAACACACAAAGTATTTCTCTCCCTGACATTTTTTCCAGGCAAAAGGTCTGCTGTGGAATTATTTACAAAGGGCGTTTTGGGGAAGTCCTCATAGACACTCATCTCTTCAAACCTTGCTGTAGCAATAAAAAGTCTGCCACTGAAAAGCCAGAACAAGAAGGACCACAGTCTCCAGCAATCTCCACCCAAGAGGAGTGGTGACTTCCTTGGATAACTGCAGAAGGTTATACAGATCCTCTTATTCTCTGGAAAAATACTAGAAAAAAGACTGTTTACTTTGGACACCTGCTATGCTGCCAAAAGACTATTCCCTAGAACTGTTTTGGGTTTTACTGCTACAATTCCACAAACTCGGAAGCCAGTTTGTATCCTTTCAGAAAGACTGTACATAATATTTAAGATGTCATGGAACACTTGGCAAAGCTGAATGCTGCTGCAAGGTTGTCTAATCTTCCCCCCCACGCTCACTTCACAAGTGACCATGAGAATGGGGTTTTGTATATTAAAGTTTATGTAGTTCACGTTTCTGTATTGAAAGAAGCAGTGGTTGTAAGGCTTTTTTTTTTTCCCTTTAAAAGTTGGTTGGTAAATTCCCTTAAATCCCCAAGAAAATATTTCATTCTTAGACATGTATGAGTCAATAAGACGAACTAATACATAGAAATGTTATAAGTCACCTCTCTAGTTATATAAATATATATTTTTAAAGGTGTGGAGATTTCACCCTATACTACTGACATAAGAAAGACAAATATTTCATCCCTCCCATGTGACACAGACTGGCAAACTGCAGACATCTCTACTATGACTGGTAGCTAGCTAAGAAGGCCTCTAACATACAGTGCTTTTCAGAAGGGGTGGGGGAGCTCTCCCCCTGAGCTAAGGAGGGAGGTTTACCTAAGAAGTGAACATAGAGTGGGAGGTTATTTTGTTCTAAGCCAGCAGCAGACACCCTGGGCTTGGTGTAGTAACCAGCTGGTGGTTAGAGATGGACTGAGAAACATCTTGATGCCCAAGTTAGGTGTAAATGATGGCCGAAGCTGAGTGACTGCTCTCTGTTGGCCCAGTGCAGCTGAAATGTGACCACAAACAAGATTCCTTCTGGTTTTGGACCTGACATAGAACCAAACCCCTTGCTAAGCAAATCAGGCTCTGGTCCAGGGACATAATCTGATTGCAACCTGGGGTCTGGATTCACAGTTGCTATTTTGAAACCCTTCCCCTGCAGTGCTCCTCTGTGTTTGGGTTTTGTTTTTTTTGTTTGTTTGTTTAAGCAACTGCCAGATCAACGCTTTTGTGAATGCTGAATATGAAAAGTTCTGTTAAGAATGGTGCTGTGCAGAATCAAGGCAGCTCTGTTTGCATATGTGATCAAAAGATAATACTTTCTACATAGATTCCCAGACAAGCTCATGTGCAAATCATTGTGACACTCCTCCAAACTCCCCTTTGCCTGTGGGGTGGAAGTAGCTTCCTGGAAGATTGTACTGCAGTTTTAGCTCCCAATTGCTTCATGTTCCTTTTATGAAGGTTTAACTTGTGTGAGTTGGGAATTCTGCTTTTTGTTTGGTTTTTTTCTGGTTTAGGGGGGAGGGGGGATTTTTCTTACTATTACTCTTTTGGGATATCCTAAAATGGATTGCTACATGGTGTGATTTCTGGGGCTGTCCTGCGCAGGGCCAGGAGTTGGAGTCAATGATCCTGATGGGTCCCTTCCAACTCAGCTTATTCTATGATTCTAAGCTTTCCTTTTTGTGAGTCATCAGTGTAATACTGTGGTGGGTAGGGTTTAGGACTGAATTTCCATGTAGTCTTGGTTCCTGAAATGGGAATAATTAGCAAATGAAAATATAGATATGGAAAGATTTGCAGGTTTTAAGAGGAGCCTCTACCCTCAAAGCTTTTAATTTTCTTTCTTTTTTTCCTCTCCTTCTGTTGGGTAAGCCAGCCTCTGGAGAGAAAGAAAATCAGGGGAAGCAGGGCTTTGACTTATCACAGCCTTACAGCTTTCATTGGACTTGTTTTGCTTTTCCTAAACTCTGGAGATTCTGACAGGAGGACAAATCTGCTTACATTGCTTTCATTCTCTACCAAAAAGAATCATTTAGGTTGGAAAAGACCTAAGATCATTGAGTCCAGCCATAGATATAATGGATACTCGGTTATATAAAGGCATAACTAGGTTGGTCATGTCTAAAAGGACTTGAGTAAGAGTCCTCGCTGTTTTTGCAGACACCTGTTTCATATGAATTTGTGTTTTGAGCATCAGTAAATCTGTACACCCAAGGCTGCAGTATTGGTGGTAGGATGTGCTCTGATACGGATCATCTCTTCTGTATTTATTTATTTATTGCTAGATTTCAACCACCAACTGCTTCCCCTACTCCTTCCCACCTCTTCCATTCCTGGTAGTAATGCAAAATGAACTGTATGTAGTCATGCACTTTGTATTAATGTATTAGAAATCTATGGAACCTGTTTTGTACTTTTATACTGTTCGGACACTTGTAATCCAAACTTTTTTTTACTAGGGTAATGAATAAATTTAGACTTATTTAGAAAATAAGCAACTCCTCTGTTTATTTCAACTCTGTTCTGTTAATTAGACTTGGTGTTGGAACCAGCCCAGACAACCCAAATTTCTATTTGAACAAGATTAAGACTTTTTTTTTATCTTTTTTGGGAGGGGAGGTGGGTTGACATAATTCTCTTCCTATTTAATTTGGAAAGAAGAGCAGAGCAAAGAGAAGGAGATGGTGGTTGTTATGATAGACAGCTGTCTCAGTGCAGAATCACAGAGCTTTCCCTTGGCTGCCTGTGTGCATCAGGCGTTCCTTTACTGGGAATGGGTGGTGCTGACACTCAGTGTTCCCAAGGGGCTTGCCCTCTGTCTAACTCATTGGCATTCATCAAAGGCCAGCTGAAGTAACAGCATTAAAGGGTTGGTGCTGACAGCATTTGGAAACATCCCTTTCCAGCTCCAGCAGAGTCCATGGAAGAGACTAGTGCTCCTCTCCTGAAGCTGGAGCCCAGAGTGTTCCTTCCCACGACAGGCGTAGTCAGCTGGATGAGCTCCAGCAGACTGGTGGGAGCGAGGTCTCTGGTAGGAGCTGTCAGTGAGTAACTGAGTTCGGAAGATAATAGAGAAAACATTGCAACCTTAAGCATGATGGCTTGTTGCAAGAGACCATTTGGGACTAGAGTGGACATGCTGATCTTTTCCTACTGATATGCTGGCTGTTTTCTTATAAATTGAGCATGATGATATTCAGAGATCCATGTAGAAATCCCTTCAGTGAAAGCTCTGCAGAGACTGCAAAACCACATGATTTTAGTACAATAGCATCTATTTTTGACATATTTACATTGTCTGCTGAAGATGCCTAAATGTACCTTCAGCATAATTCAGTTCACCTAAGATGTAAAGCTCTGTGTAAAATTACTGAGCAGCAGCTGGTGCACCAAAAGGTGGTTTAAAGCAGGTAACCTACTGGTGTAACCCGTTATGTGCAACCCTCCATCCTATTTCAAATAATTGATTCATTTTCCTTCTCTCTCTCACACTGCTGCTGCACACCAGTGACTACAGGTGCTGTCTGGGTAACCTCTGGGTTCTGAGAACATCTGTGTTGATGGACAGAGGGCTTTGTGGGGCAGAAAACCCAGTGGAAGGTTACAGCTGTGCAGGTGGAACCTCCTACAGGAACATTGGGGAGGCATCTTCAGAGCAATGTGAAATTAAATTGGGATGTAAAATTCTGGGTAAAACCCTCCTCTACTTCACCTGAATCAGCTATCACAATGACAAGTGTGACATCTGCTGAAATATCTCACAGTGCACATATTATAGGGTGCTTTACAGAGGACTGTGTTATTATACTCAAAAGACAAGAAAAATGTGGCATGTGACAAGAAGATATTTTGTTGGAGGCCACCAATGGCCAGGGAGCAGATCCATGATTTCCAAAGCTTGAGCTGGGTGTCCAGTACTACTGCTGAAGCATGCATTGGCAAATTCTGTTTGCTTTTGTATGGTGCTGCATGAAGAGTAATTTTATTCTGATTTGTACAATTCTGAAGTTTCTCTGTAACTTCTACAAAGCTGAGCCTGTGACCTGCTTTCTGGGCAGATGACTGGGTGGCATCCAGCCCCAGTGACTAAAGAGTTACAGCTCTTATAAAGCCATAAAACAGTTTCAATATGATGTAAGAAAAAGGGAAACTCCACTTAAGTGGCTCTTGTAGCATATAATGTAATTTTTTAGGTTGTCTAGATCAGGGGTAAGAGCAGCCTGCCATGTATTCTGCAGACCTGGTCCTGTGAGTGCCAACACCAGAGATGCAACTAACTCCTTTTTGGCTCCTGTCTTCTGTTTGTTTCCCATGGAAATTTGTCCATGAGGAGCAAAGACAGCACGTGTCCCAGCCCCCCTTTTTCAGACACTGGAAGTGGCACCAGGGAGATGCTGCTGACTTCCTCCACATAAACAGTCTACAGTAAACAAACACAAACCCCCCGTTTCCTTCCAGGATAACTATATATATAGGGTTTGTAAAGCTTTTGGAGGGCATCATGTAGCAAATCCAGCCTTTTCAGCAAATACTGCTTTGCTGTTTGGAAGAGAGGTTGCAGTTTGTATTTCTGTTGGAAATTCCGTGTTTTTGTTGACCTGCAGCAGCTTTGAATTCTGTTGGGTGAGGAACAGGTAAGTAAAAGGTTATGGGCCTACGGAGAAATTACATGTTCTGGGAGAAAAAATGATATGCAGAAGACCTGTGTACTCCAAATCTTGCGTGTATTTGAAGTGAATGTGATGCTAACATTTCATGCCATTTATCACAACAAATTAAGATTTTGTTTCTCTTATATCTGTTAGTGAGAGTTATTTGCAGAATACTTGCTACTGTATCTGAAGAAGAGGCTATCACTACAGCAGTCCATGACATCTGCTTTGCCATAGCCTCCAGCCCGGTAGAAGATCGACTGGAAAGGGACAGACTGCCCGGATGTCCCAAACCCTCAGTCCTGGGGAAGGGACTGTTTCTGATCCTGCTCAGCCCAAAAGAGACCCTCACTGCCGGGACCCGAGAACCTGGCCCCGGGTCCCTGCTTAAGCCAAACACAAGGCGGGGAGGGCTGGAAACGGACTGGGAAACACGCTGTGGGTGGAACTTCTTTAGGAAGGGACCGGGGGAACCGGGCACTTGGGCGGCTGCGAAGAGGGGGTGGCACGGGTGGCTATTGCTGCCCACCTCTACACCTGGCCCGATGACACCGGGGAAAACACGGATGTTTACCAGGAGGTTGAAGGACCACCGGGGCTGGGGTGGGGGGAGAAGCCCTCCCGGTGGACGCGAGGTGGCGCTGGCCAGAACCCCCCAGCCCGGCGTGGGGACAGGCGGACACTGACGGTCCCTTCCCGGCTGGCAGTGCCGGCATCCAGGACATCCCCGGGGGTCGAGCTGTGTGTCCCCCCGCCCGGGCACTGCCCGCAGCACCGGCACTGCCACCGCCTCCGGCCGCCAAAGATGAGCACCGACCTCCTGCCCCCAGCTCCGCACCCACGGGCAAAGCTGGGGCTTCAACTGCTTTGATTCCGTCTCAGCAAACAGCTACTGGACAAAATAGACCAAAAAAAAAAAAAAAAGTGCTTTTACCTCGGCAAACACAAGTAGCACCAGAAGTGATGGTCCGGGTTGTCAGCCAGAGTAAATTAGTGTCCCCTTCTCACCCAAGCCAGGTGCCACCAGCGGATGGTTTGGCCCACTGGAAGTATTTGGAGTCTATAAGAGGTGCAGAGGAGTCACTGCTGGGGGGATCATTTAGCAGGGAAAGCAGCCCAGAGCGTGTCTGTGTGCCCTGATCGCTGCCGGGGCGCTGTGCGGTGATGTGAGAGCCGCTGCTGCAGTCAGAGATACGCTGCCCCTGGTGCTGCTGTTCTCAGCCTCTGCCTGCTCTGAGGGCAGCGCTCTGCCTGGCCATCCTCCACAGCAAAGTAGGACACAGGACCAGGTCCCAGCACCACTGCAAGCCGGTGTGCACGGCAGGGAATTTTCTTGGAAGCTGAGCTGGAGAGGCTTCCCTGCTGCCAGGGCTGCTCCCAAGAATGTAAACTGTGAAACAGCATGGTGCCTTGGTGATCGGCAATGCTGCATCTCATGAGTGTTTCACCTTCTGACATCTAAAAGTAACTGCTCCCTGATGACTTTGCCTGATTGGGCAGAGCTTGACCCTTGGTGTTGGCCTCCAAGTGATGATTTTTGGGCTCCCCTCCTGCCTGAAATGGAGCTGACCAGGGACCACAACCTCTTCCTCACTGTCTGTGATCATGAGAGAGACAAGTCTTATACCCACGGACAATCTCTTTTCAGTTCTGCCCTAGGGAGAGCACACATCAGTAGATGGGCTTTGCTGCTACATCAAGAGGTTCTGGTATTCTTCATCTCCTCAGAGTTGCTGGTGTGCCTTCTGCGATTTTTATCTTCAAGAAATGAAAATGCAGGACGTGCAGGAGTGACACACGATATCTATTGCTTGCAGAGTCCACTAAGTATGAAGGGCCAAATCCTGCTCAAGGATGCAGGCCACAGTAATTGGGTCAATCTGTAATTGTTTATCTGAAGACAGGTGCAAATTAAATGTCTGTGACTTTTACAGCTGATTCTCTGACACAAAGTAACCAGCAACTTTCGTTCCACTCCAATGAGATTTCTTAGCAGTGTGCTGCTGCTGCTCATTAACACCGCCTTAATTAAGCCATGGCATTTCACAGTGGTTTGGTACTGAAGCAGAGTTTTGATCTAGGAGGAAGAGGGGAAGGTCTTTCACCTGCTTGAGAAACCTTAGTAATTGGAAAAATACAGTGGATTGAATCCAGGTGAAGCATCACAGGTCAGTCATTAATGCCTTGCATTGCTTTTGTGGTAAGACCACCTTGTGAGGAACTGGAGAGCAAACCACAGCCCTTCACAGAAGCCTTTACAGAAAGGCTACCACCTGGTAATAGGAATTTTAAAATCAACAGAGGAGGCCAAGGTATCCTAGAAAGAAAATCTTGGTAAAATCTACATGCTATATACTAGCTCCCCTAAGTAACATCACCTCCTCAGTCTGATCCTGCCCCCTGTTTTCTCTCTCTCTCAGCTTTTTCTCTTCTAATATTTCTGTCTAGCCTGATGGACATCCTTTTGAAGTCTGAGTGATAGCTAATCATGCTGGTTTTGCTGCTGACTCTGCATTTTTGGGAGTAGATGGGAGCCCTCATTTAAGGTGAATATTTAAAACAAAGATCAGGTGAAAAATGGGAAGCGAGAGCATCCACATGGATTCCACAGGAAGACTAAGCAAATGTTCCTCTTAAGAAAAAACATACAGGAGTAAGTTTTCTAAATGAAGAAAAAGATGATTTTTCTAAATGTAAACAGTGGCACTAGTATAATGCACGTTCCTTTTAGGAAAGGTGTGAGAGAACATGGAGTTATGCAGGAGTGCAGAATAAAAGGGGAACTGAGAAGCATCAGGAGCTGAACGGATTTTCAGTGGTGTTGGCACACAGTAACCATCTGTTGCCTCTTTTGCTTCTGGAAGGCCTCTGTCAGCAGACAGGAGGCAGAAGCTTCGCCTCATCTGCATTACCAGCTTTCCATGTGAGACAGGCTGTTTGCTGGGCAGGCACTTTCTCCTCTTTTGAAGGCGGGTGAGTGAAGAGCCCATCCCCTTGCATCACCTCTCATGGTTTACACAAGCTAACCCTGGGCTATTGTTCGTGCCTGTGTGAGCAGAGCTCAGTGCAGCACGATGTACAGATGGCTGCCCTGGGACAGCGTGGGGCTGCAGGGCAGGCACAGCTGGGTGGGGATCTGCTGGAGCAGCAGTGCAGAGAGAACTGCTTCCCACGGGTCCTCCCTTGAGCAAAACCTCCAGCCACAGTGACCTGTGCAGGTTCCTCAGACCCATTTTCACCTGCAGGGAAAACAGAGAAGAAACTAAACCTAAGTAAGAATGATTTAGGCAAGTGTAGTTCAGACTTTTGTAGGCTTTGAGGGGGAAGAGAGAGGTTATGGAAATGAAATTTCTGCCATGTGGTTTGTAAGATGATTCTCGCACTCTGATAAATAGATTTGGTTTGATTTTCTAATATAAAAATCTCAGGAAAGTCATGTCTTTCACCTATCACGTTAGTTCTTTACTGTTTCCTATATGTCTTTAATTAGGGTAAAAGAGGCAGGGTCTGCAAAGTGTAAACCATGAGGTCGATTTCTGCTAAGTTTCTAAGGTGGAGATTACATACCTATGAGGTGGCCAAAATAAAAGGGCAGTGTTTGTATGAGGAACTATGCTTTCTGGCTGTCTGTGTCTGCAGGGGAACCCATTCTATTACCCAGCATAGGTCTCATTACGGCTCTATATTCCATAATGAATATGGAGATGGTATTTTAAATTGTGTAATTTATTGCCTGCCTCCTTGTTTAAAGGGGTTCGGCCAGTTATTGCCAAATTATTGGTCAAACCAAGTGCGAACACTGCTGTCACCTCTGATCTTGTCTAAACTCGAACAAAGTGAAAACTGCATCTTTATCTTTCAGTCTTTTCTCTCATTTACAGTGTAGCAATAGTGTAAGTTATAGGTGCATGAAATGGGGAGTTTTCCCAGGCCCCTTGCTAAATTCAAAGCTGCCCCTTCCCCGTGGAACCTACCCTTGAAACTTCTACCAAATTTCAACTTCTTTTTGGTTTATTTCATGTTTTCTAAAAGCTTGGGGGGTTGGTTTGGTTTTTGGTTTTGTTTTGTTTAAATTAAGACGAATTAACAAACAAAACAACCAAAAAATCCAAAACAACTCACCAGACAATAAAACAAACATACTTATTAATTGTGAATATTAGCTGACCACTACTGCATGCATGCTTTCAGTCATAGCCCTTTTAAGTACACTGGTTGTTGTGAGCAACCCAACAGAAGGGAAAATTAGATTCCTGTTCTTAGTACTGTCTTTCTGTCATCCCTGGTAAGCTGTAAATTCACTTCAATTTTCAAATTAGTTGAAAACTTACGGCCAACAGAATAAATAGGATATTTGGCTTAAAAAAACTCCCTACATTCATCATCACATCTACCTGTCTTAGTATCTAGACAGCGGTAAAAATAACCAATGGTTCAGTCTTCAGTACATTCATTTAATAATTATAATCATTCACTCTGCTAAAAGGAGTCAAAGGAAATTAAATGCACAAGTGACTGGCCTCATGACTATGCAACAAAGTGGGAAATTTTCAAATCATGGTTTTAAAGCATGTGTATGAGTTCACTGTTCTCGATTATCTATTTAGAAATCACTGTCACAACTCTCTTATTAATGTATGAGGTAGAAACCAAATGTATAATAATTTCAATCAACTTCATAATTTTTTAAAACACTGCTTTAAAACTCTCCATTATCATATGCAAAATGGCAAAGTCAGTTCCACTTAATTTATTTCATATGTTATTCCAACAGCATCACAAATAGTTCATTGTTACACATCTCTCCAAATAATGAGTTCAAGACATCCTTTCCCCAGCACCACTTCAGCTGCATGCTGCACCCTTCATATTGTGTAATTGTCTGATGAAGAAGGGCAGCAGCATCAATGAAAAAGTGTTGGATTCAGGTCTTACACTCCCTAAGGACAATGGAATATTTGGATGATGGATAAAAAAGGAAAAATGATTAAACAAATCAACAGATGATTAAAAGACTTAGTTTAACTTCCCTCCCTCATCAGAAGGCTACCCATCACCACAGAGGTTCTCATCCAGGATGGGAAACTTCCAGACAACCATTAGATTCCCCTTAAACATGCTCTGTCTGAATGTTGGACTTACAGTATTTGCTGGAACAACTAATGTGAATCTACAAAACCACTTATTGGCTAACCAGCACAGTTTTAAAAAACCTAAAGAAACTAAAAAATTCACAGAAAAAAAGTGTTAAATTAAATCAGAGACCATTAATCTCTTATGCACTGAAGTCTGAGCTTTGCTGGACTGGCAACATAATCACATTAAATATATCTACTTCAGAAATATCCTTGATTATTCTCATTCTACAAAATGTAAATGCCTCTGCTTCCTCCATACCCAAAAGAACAGCTATAAATTATATTGGTATTTCATACGGCCATCACACCTGAGTATCTTCTGTATAAAATCAGGGTGAGTGACACAGTTTCTAGTGGATTTTTAAGATTCTCTGAGATTGTACTGTATGCTTCCCTGCAGAGGGAAGAAATTTCCACCCAGCTGCAGTCAGGCACTGTTTCAAGGACCTTTCTGTAATGGCACAATATACTTAAACTACCCAGCAGAGGAAACTTTTGACAGCAACAAATTAAAATGCAAAGCTGAAACTGGTAAACCTTTGGTAGTGTGAAACTAGCAGCAGCATCATGACTAGGCATTATGGCAAGGTAAGGGGGTATGTGGAGGTTTTTAATTTAAAATCTCTCTCATAAAATATGTCCAAATATTCAGGGTGGGGGAGGTTTCTTGTTTGTTGGTTGGTTGTTAGGTTTTTTTGTGAGCACGTATGTCAAATTTAGTGTCCACTGGATACTCAAGTACAGTGAGAGTGTTGGGCAAATTACTGAAAAGCCCTTCCAAGAAGCCCAGATCAATCTTTCCAATGGCTTCAGTGAAGGCTGGGTAATGTCTTGCAGGATTACTTTTGCACTTAAACCTGTGAACAAATATTTACAGACTCAGGGCTTTTGGTTTATTTTTCAGTGTCTGAGCCTTTCTGGTTACCACAAGTGTCAGAGGGAGCTGTAGGTGGTTCAGCATTTCTGGAAGTGGAGGCTTTTATTTACAGTTTTCTGCTTGGTCTAGGGCTACCTGGAGTCCTACCTACCCCAGGGGATTTGGAGGGTGTTAAGATGGAATGGCTCCTGATTCTGCATCTGAGATCTGATCCACCCACCAGTCACAGCCTGTGCTGGAGTCTGCCCAGCCTGGGTGCTGGTGTGTGCAACTGGCTATTCCAGCAGGGAAACTCAAGTGAAAACAGGCTGGCATTCATCAGCTCACATCCCTGCATGTAACACCAAATAATTCAAGTGGTTCCAGAGGACTCTGAGGGCTGGGAAGTGTGGCCACCATCCAGGCATCCAACACGAGCCCTGGGTTTTGTGCTCTTGTTTACGTGCCAATGGCAAGGACGATGTGGCCACAACCTAGGCATGTATGACAGAGCAGCATTTAAAAGGGATTTTTTTTCCCACTTTATGTTAACAATTCTGTGTATTATCATGCTGTTGACTCTTGAGTGAACTGAAGGCATTTTAATCTGTGAAATGAGTGCATACTTACTTATCATTGAAACATGAAGATAACCACATCTGTTTGTGCTGCCTTTCAGCCTTACTGTAAGAGAAGATTTGTGCTTTGTTGTGGTTTCTTATAGTTTTCCTTCTAAGCTGTAGGATGGTCAGTAAATCTCTGTGTCTCTCTCCCAGGCTCACCCCTGGTTCTTTGTTTTGTTGTCAGCAGTGGGAGTGGTGCAGGAGTAGAATACTGCTCTGCTTTGCTGAGGACCTGAGAGCACTCTGCTGCTGACATGTCTGGAGGCTGAAGGCTCTGATTATTTCACAGGTTTTTTGTTTTCAGTCGTGCTAGTGTGCAGCTGGTTGAAAAACAGGAAAATTGAAATTATTCTCCTCTATTCTGGCAATCTTCAGAGGTGGTTCTGGTATATTTTTATCAGGAAATGTCCCTCATGTTCCATTGGTTGCAGGAGCTACCACAGCAGTAATTCTTTTGACAAAATTATTTGTTGCCTTTTCTAACTACATCTCTCCAAAAGTTCAAAGTGCTGCAGAAACACTAAGGTTTTGTTTTATTTTCTTTTTCTTTTAACAGGATCTCCGAATTGACCAGTATTCATAGCCTTTAAAACCTAATAATATCTATGTATCTGAATTACATGAATGAGTAAAGTATTATTCATCAACACTTTACTTAAAGTTCTTTCATGTAACTTTTCCATTAGCATACTAGTACTGTGCTGGAAGGCTGTCTAGATTTTTATCTCAAGGAAGCTCTTACTGCTCCTCTTAAAGAAGATGAACTGTCCCATTAAGATCACATTTCTTGTGATCAGGAAAAACAGCAAAGGCAAAACCCCCATGCTTTTCAATACGAACTTTTAATAAAAATTAAATGTGTGTATTGCCTTAATGAAGTCAGCAGGATTAGCCAATTGCTCAAAGTTAAGCATGGATTTATGCAGATGGTTTTTGCAGGGTCCTGAACAAAAAAAATAATTTGCAGGCTCAACTGCAGTTCATACTCCCTGTGGCTCCATGTTCCCACACTCATGTGAATGACTGCACTTATATCAACACAGCCAAGATAAAAAATGCAAAGCACTTAATCAAATTGTTCCAAGTGAAAGCTTCCTTCTTGTGGCAAAACTTAATAAGGTAAGAGAAAACCAGATTAGTTTCTATGCAGACATTTTGAGGGAGCTTTGTTTGTAACAAATACTGAGAGTAAATGAAAATGGGAGTTAGGTGAGGCAGAGGATTAAAACAATGGCCAATATTTAATTCATTTTAATCGTATAAAAATATTAAGACCCAGCTTGTCAGGATCTCTGGATAAGTGCATCCTGCTCTCTAAGGGCTTTATGAAATTGTTGGAGTGATTTCAGCCCTGTTAAAAATTGTCAGCAATATTCTTATTTCTCATAAAAATCAATTGCTATTTATTAAAAAGATACTGATAGATTTATGAGCAATTTATTTGCTGGAGAGTCTAAGAAAATAATGACTGCAAGATAAGATCTTTTTAGAATATAAATTAATAAAGAGCCTGGATTTTATTAAAAAGTAGGAAAATGAAGGACTATGATCAAAATTGGTTTTCATACTTTGAGTTCTACAACGAGTTATTGGAAGTCTCTAAGAAAGTCAGGCCCTATCCTATAAATCTGAAACATGTTTATTTGCATTCATGTGATAAGTATTGTTTTATTTTGTGAGAAAATGGCCAACCTAAAACTAAGCATATGCATGCACATTTTTAGAAAACACCTCTTCACTTTATAAAAGTGTCAGAGAGATGTGTGGGGTTTCTGCTTTTAATTTTTGCCTATAATTTCTATTTGCCATGCATTTTAAGCTTTTGTTAACATCTTTCCCATATAAATACCATATCATTTCATGTTAATTTTTAGTTTTTACAGGAATACAGAAGAATGAAATAATTTAACTGGTAATTAAAATCTCTACAGCGTCCAAGCTTTGTTCCCTAATAATTTTGGATGTTTCTTTTTTCTCCTGACTGAATCTCATAATAGCACTTTGTGGAGTTGCCAAATTCTGCCCCTCTTTTTATTCAGTTGCATACAGATGCACAACATCTTGCATATTACATTGCTGAGAACTTGCAGAATCAAAAAAATGAAGGCACAGGGGCTGAGTCCTAAATTCAGGTCACAGACAGATTTCAGGAATGTCAATTGTCTGCCACCCATCCTTTCTTCCTAATGAGAAAAAAAATCAGAAAGTGGGGCCCATTTTTTTTCCTTCCTCACAACTTATTGGGTAATGATGGAGAGAAAGCTACCAGATTGTAGAGATAGTCTGTGATGGTCTGAAGCCAGACTTCCAAATTAAGTTTAATTGAGTCCCAGAATGCATCTGTGACATAGTATGATTCAAAGGGAAACAGAAATGAAAATATTTTTCATAGGTACACCTGAAAAGCCTGAGATCAAAGGTGCTCAGGTGGCAATAGGAAGGAAATAAATCTGTCATTAGGATTTCGCTGGGAATAATAAAAATCCATTGGCTTTTCTGGAGGAGTCAGAGTTGTTGGCTGTAGGATGAAAGGCATGCAAGCTGGCCAAATCATTACTGCCTAAACCATACATAAGATAAACAACTGGATAAAAGAATCAACCAAGTCAGGCTGTTATGTTTCAAGACCTGTTTGACTTAAATATTTTTGAGCCATGCACCACAGTGGTAAGGGTACAGCCAGTCTGAGATTCATGCCTGTGAGATGCAGGAGATCCTCTGCTACACAGAAGCTGGAGCCACAAGCCATTAAGGATCCTGAGTCAGTGAGCAAGCAAATCAAATTCTGTGAGAAGAAAATGTGTTTGCATAAGAACTCAGAAGTCTCAAAATGATGGATCCCAGATGTTTGAGAAATGTTTTTACAAACAATTGAGAAGCTATTTTAATGGAAATGAAAACCATAGCAAAAAAAAGTGCTCTAACAGAAAAATACAACATAACAGAATATTTTAACGGAGGTCTGCAGCATCAAAGGGCTCTTCGGGGCTGCAATGGAAAGAAAGGGTCACTGAGCAATTTATGGCTACTTCTTGGGAAGCCAAGAAACCCTGGAGTACCTGGGCTCTGGCAGGGGAGCAGATGAAGGTGAAGGTAGCACGCCCAGTATCTCACAGTAACACGTGGTTAACCTCTGTGCAGAATGGTGAGCATGTGCAGTTCTCTTCATAAGAAACTCTTTCCACCACAGAACTCTCCTTCACATTTAGGATAAAGGAAACATTTTCCTACAGACTACCAAAACTAAATAATAAAGATATGTTTTGGAAACAGCATTGGTTTCAAATGGAGAAATACACTGGACAGCTTTTTATCAGCATTCCTGTGACTGGTGGAGGTGGGATTATCCCTCTTTCTACAGGCAAAAGTCACAGACGGTACTAACTCTGAGTACATAATTCAAGACATATAATGTCTCCTTCTCCAGGATATTTGTATTCAAAAGACTATATTATGCTCAAAGCATATCCCACTTTTTTATGCTAGTTATATCTGTGAATGCTCTATACCTACAATTAATTCAACTAGAAAATTAAGAACATATCCATGTAAAGTTCTTCAGAAGTATATAGCAGAGATAGTTTAATTTAGCTTCAGAGTCAATGTTCACTTGCATTATCCATAAAAATGTATTTTCCTGCAGTTATTTTGCTCATTCACTGTAAATCTTCTAAATCCTGCAAAAACTAAGTATGTGTCCTGAACTCAACTGTTTTAATGCACAATCAAGTTTTGTTCTAAGCCCACATTCATGACAAGCACAGGGAAAGGGGAAGGGAGGGGGTTAATGGAGAAAATAACACTCCCAATGTGTTCGATTATCAATATAGCAAAATACCAACAGAAACACATAAAATTAACTGAACTAATATTGGTTTTAAGGAAAAGTTTACTTCCACCATTTTCGAACTTTTCAGTGCCTAATTTTACAAGCTTACTAATATTTAACATCAAATTTCCAAAGTTTATGCAATAGTCTATCACTCAAATTCCTCTTCTTCCCCAAGTATTATCTTTCTCCCTTTTAACTCCACTGCATCTTAGCTAAGCATCTTCTTGCCCATGTGGTTGGTAACAGAAACACAGGAAATGTAAAAATGCAATTCTCATCCTGAAAATGTGAGCAATTCCACAGCAGAGCACAGTAACCACCCAAAGCCTGACAGCCTGCATATCCTTTGCACATGAACTCTGGAGAGGGTTTAGCTGCCAAAACCCCCAACAAGCACAGGTGTGACCTGCAAGTTACAAGAGTAGGCAGATTTTTTCACAGGGTCAATGAAAGAAATGCTTCTGACACAAATAACAAATCCACTGTTGTGGACCAGTCCGTCTTGCAAAGCGTTCATGGGCAAATGTTCCCTTTAATCTCACCACTGGAAATTAGTGATTTTCTTTTGAGACTTTTCCTCATGCACACACAGAAGAAATCCCACATGAACACAAGAATGCCTGCTCTGCGTTGTCTCCCCTTTTGCAGCTGAGGTTTGATGAAGCCCTAAGCAAGGGCAGAGACATTAACAGAAGCAGGTGCTGCTGCTTGCACTGCTCAGACCACATCTCCCTCCTCAGCTGGGCCCTCTTATTACTGAGGTTGCCCAGCACTTTTAAGATTTGCTTTTGCTTTAACACTTTTCCAGTTCCAAATGAACTCTTCCATTCCTGGTGACTGCTTAAAACTGAGTTGAGACGCCACTGGTGTTTGGACAAGGTGATCTCCAGAGGTGCCTTCCAACTCCAGGCATTCCATGATTCTGGATGTGTTAACCATTTTCAAGAATGGAACTGAAAAAAATCAGCAATTCACAGGATGCTTTCTGTGCTTTCACTGAAATTCTGGAAACCCACAGCTTGGGAACAGGAATTTCAGCTTCTGCCAGGGAGCAAAGCTCCCTTCCCTCGCAGATCTTACAGGTGTTAACATGGACTTTAATTAAACACATTAGGTTTGGCCTGGAGCTACACAGGTGAAATACGACTAAGCTTGTAGTGGCTGCTCCCAGGCACAGCAACCATTTCTGCTTACAATTTTTGCTACCTTTCCTCTTTCCCTTGAAAATGATGGAAGAATAAAACAGCTGATGAAAACACAGAAAGTGAGTGAAAAAAAAAAAAAAGAAAAGCAAAATGAGAGGAATGAAAAGAAGTCAATAGAATCAAGAATTCCAGTGATGCGAGGACTGAGTGAGGTGACTAGCACTGGCTAGGAATTGGAAACGATGCCTGGCACTGGCTGCATGAGAAGAGCAGGAATACAAACCAGTTTTCTAGGCAGGATAGAATGTGGAGATAAAAAGGGAGAAAAAGTTTCTCTACAAGCAAACTCAAACCAGGATCCTGTGAAGGAGACACAGAAGACAAGGAGCTGGAGTGTAAAAGGAGAACTGTATTTTTAAGAAGCATTTGCAAAAGTCAGTTAGAAATCACTGTGGAGTGCAGCAGCTTGTGTGAGACAATGCTGGACACTGAGCAGGACACCCTTTCACCAAACTCCTTGACTCTGAGTTCTGAGCAGCAGACAGGTAGCCATGGGATATATACATGAAAAAACTCCTTGCAGCATAATATAGCCTTGCAGCAACATATTTCCTGTGATCCTCCAGGTTCTTTCAATAAATTGGGTGTAATTCTGACTAATATTCCTCTTCATGAGATCTAATGCGCTCATCCTGTGTTGGTTCCAGAATTCCTCAGCCTTCCTGTCTAAAATATGTTCTATGACTGAAGCAGGCTTCTCTAGTCCATCACTGCATAACCTTTGCAACAGCTTCAATGTCTGCCTTTCCTATGTTAATAGGCAGCTGATATTATTCTACACATGGACTTTCTTTCTGGAGTTTCACACTACAATAATAAAAGGGATGGCAGGGAACGAAAGTGGGAACCTTCACCACAGCTGGCTGGGGTTTGGCCCACTGTAGCTGGAGGGAGGCAGGCTGATGGGAATGCCACTAGGTTTAGGTTTTGGTAGGCTGGATAAAGAGTCAGGTTGGAAAACTGGAAGTGGTTGGGCACAGAGTTGGAATTATGGGCAAAGAAGCTACTCTTCAAAAGAACCTGTGACTTGGACAACATGCAGACCTGGGGAAAAAGACTGAGCCTGGGGTTCAGGAGTGGAAATAGGAATGTAAGAAAAATGAGAGTGGGATAAACTGCTGGGGCTGGGAAAAATTAGGGCAGGCCCAGTGAGAGGGGAAAAGAAAAATCAGTCAAACATGGAAAAAAGGACAGAACACTTTCCTTCAGCCATAAGAGTGTAATGCCCTTCTGATCCTGGAGTAAAAGGCAGAGACCCCCCAGGTTAGGAATGCTGGGTGTCTAGGACTCCATTGATGTGTGGCTAGACCGTAATAACCTATGATCATCTACTTAAAAGATGATCTCACATTGGATCTGCAAAGTGGAATTAAACTATTTGATCTAGGCTGTGCTTAGTCCTGGCATTTCCTAACTTCACTGGACTTGACCTTGCCACATTCATAATGCTCCTTACAGTGCTCTAGAGACCACACATATATACTATAAATGATATAGCAGCAGTCTCTAATAGTTATTCTGTATTTGTTTTGAAAGGAAATTCAAATATATTTTTAATTTAAATATGGATTTGGCTTGTATGACTTTTCTTTACATTTTTTTCCCTTGAGCTATACAATTTCTTAATTGTAAAAGTGCGCTATAAAGCCGTCTGCCAGCTATAATTATGACTTATAGAATAGTCCTGAGTGTATGAACATTAATTATGACTTATTATTAATATATACATTAATTGATCATTCATTTTATAATTACTTTTCAAGGATCTATCCCATCAGTGCTAGCTTTGGGGGAAAAAAAACACACACAAAGAACAGAAATCTACAGGAAGGACTGTCAGTGTACACTGCTGATCCCAGACACAAGCTGTGTCTTATTCATTAAGCATTTCTTCTCCGTCATGAAAACTGCCTCACAAAATGACCTCTCTCCAGTTCTTTTATCCATCCTGTGTACTACATAAACACTTCTTGTGTTCTGTAAAGCCTCTCTTTGCAATCCTTCCTCACTTACTCATTTTTATCTCTTCCAAAATATCTCTATTTTCATAACTTTCACAACTTTCAGGATTGCTACCAACTTACCCTATTATTTATAGAGTTTTCTGAGGCCACAGAAACAGAAAAACAGAAAATGGAATTCCAGCTTAGTCCTCTGATCTTTGGAAAGGTCTGCTTTCTCTAGTCTTCCAACCTTTGGCAACTTGTGCAGCAGTGATTCCGTTGTTGGAGTTTTACAAAAGTTTGCAACCATTTTATTGTGTATGTTAAATGCACTCTAAGAGCTTTTATTAGTTATCAAGTGTTTACGCGTTTGAGTTTCATTTGGGTTGCATTGGGTTGTCCTATGAGGAGCAGCTGAGGGAGCTGGAGGTGTTTAGCCTGGAGAAGACAAGGCTCAGGAGAGACCTCTACAACCCCCTGACAGGATGGTGTAGCCAGGTGAAGGTCGGTCTCTTTTCCCGAGACAGAACAAGAGGACAGTCTTAAGCTGCTCCAGAGGAGGTNCCCCGCCTCTCCCGCAGGCTGGCGCGGCCTCCCCGGCGGCGGGCAGGCAGAATTGTGGTGTCATTGCTTTCCAGGAGCAGGTGGCCGTGAGTAGTTGTGGAGGAGAGCGGCGGAGCATCCCTTGCAGGAGCTCCCTGCTCAAGGTTACAGCCCCTCCCAGGGAAGCCGGTGTGTGCCGTGGCATAGGCACGTCTGTCGGAGGGGTGCGGGCAGGGACCGGCTCCGCACGGAGGATGATGCTGTTGTACCCGAGCGTGCTGCTTGCTTTATTCAGCGTTTTTCTTTTGTCATCCCTTTTCTTTTTTTTTTCTTTCCCAATTGAGATATTTTTAAGTTCTCAGTTGGATTGCTGCAGAGGTCATGAAAGGGTAAAACGGATTTAATGGAGCCGAGAAGAAGAGAGGCTATACCTCCAGGCTTCCCACTTCCAAACCTTCATTGAGGCTGCAGCCCGGATGCCGGGCTGCCGGCGTGATTTGCAATTGCTTGCTTGCAGTTTTTTTTTCCCCCTTGTGGGTGATGTGTGCAGGAAGTCTGCCTCGTTTTATATGGTCACTATATTGGGTTTCTGGAATCATCCCCTGTGCTGCCTAATTCTGCATATGTAAAGGGTTTCTGGTGTCTGCACGGGTGGGGAGGCTTTGAACAACACGAAGTTTGCCTTGCTTTGGAATTCCTGCCACAGTTTTTTTTAGAAAGGGAGGGAGAAGAGTGAAAAACTGTGACCATTTCTCACTGAGGCTCGGTTTTGCAGCTACATGTTCTGAATGTATGATAAGAAAATATGTAACTTGAAAAAGGGGAGAGGGAGGTGTGTGGGAGAGAGAGATAAATAAAAGGAGTTTCTTTGCAGCTCCATCCATTTCAATGGTGCAGCTTTCCCAAGCCCCTTTTCATCGCCCATCATCACCTTCAGGCCGGTCGGAGGAAGGGGAGGAGAAGAGGATGAAGGCGGCCAAGCAGCAGGTGANGAGACAGAACAAGAGGACAGTCTTAAGCTGCTCCAGAGGAGGTTCACGTTGGACATTAGGAAGATCTTCCTCACAGAAAGGGTGATTCGACATTGGAACGGACTGCCCAGAGAGGTCGTGGAGTAACCTTCCTTGGAGGTGTTTAAGGAGAGACTGGATATGGCACTCAGTGCCACGGTCTGGCTGGTGTGGTGGTGTTTGGTCATAGGCTGGGCTCGATGACCTCAGAGATCTTTTCCCCCCAAACTGATTTATGATTTTTAGAAGACAAATGCCTTTTTTGTTACATAAGGNTTGAGATATTTTTAAGTTCTCAGTTGGATTGCTGCAGAGGTCATGAAAGGGTAAAACGGATTTAATGGAGCCGAGAAGAAGAGAGGCTATACCTCCAGGCTTCCCACTTCCAAACCTTCATTGAGGCTGCAGCCCGGATGCCGGGCTGCCGGCGTGATTTGCAATTGCTTGCTTGCAGTTTTTTTTTCCCCCTTGTGGGTGATGTGTGCAGGAAGTCTGCCTCGTTTTATATGGTCACTATACTGGGTTTCTGGAATCATCCCCTGTGCTGCCTAATTCTGCATATGTAAAGGGTTTCTGGTGTCTGCACGGGTGGGGAGGCTTTGAACAACACGAAGTTTGCCTTGCTTTGGAATTCCTGCCACAGTTTTTTTTAGAAAGGGAGGGAGAAGAGTGAAAAACTGTGACCATTTCTCACTGAGGCTCGGTTTTGCAGCTACATGTTCTGAATGTATGATAAGAAAATATGTAACTTGAAAANTGCCCTTCTGCCCGCGGGAGGGGCTTCCTGCACATCCATCCCCGGCAAGGACGGGGCGGGGGGCTGAGCCCCGCGGGGCCGGGCGGGGGGGCTGCGTGGGTGGCTGAGTGGCTGTCCGGGANTAATTATGACTTATAGAATAGTCCTGAGTGTATGAACATTAATTATGACTTATTATTAATATATACATTAATTGATCATTCATTTTATAATTACTTTTCAAGGATCTATCCCATCAGTGCTAGCTTTGGGGGAAAAAAAACACACACAAAGAACAGAAATCTACAGGAAGGACTGTCAGTGTACACCGCTGATCCCAGACACAAGCTGTGTCTTATTCATTAAGCATTTCTTCTCCGTCATGAAAACTGCCTCACAAAATGACCTCTCTCCAGTTCTTTTATCCATCCTGTGTACTACATAAACACTTCTTGTGTTCTGTAAAGCCTCTCTTTGCAATCCTTCCTCACTTACTCATTTTTATCTCTTCCAAAATATCTCTATTTTCATAACTTTCACAACTTTCAGGATTGCTACCAACTTACCCTATTATTTATAGAGTTTTCTGAGGCCACAGAAACAGAAAAACAGAAAATGGAATTCCAGCTTAGTCCTCTGATCTTTGGAAAGGTCTGCTTTCTCTAGTCTTCCAACCTTTGGCAACTTGTGCAGCAGTGATTCCGTTGTTGGAGTTTTACAAAAGTTTGCAACCATTTTATTGCGTATGTTAAATGCACTCTAAGAGCTTTTATTAGTTATCAAGTGTTTACGCGTTTGAGTTTCATTTGGGTTGCATTGGGTTGTCCTATGAGGAGCAGCTGAGGGAGCTGGAGGTGTTTAGCCTGGAGAAGACAAGGCTCAGGAGAGACCTCTACAACCCCCTGACAGGATGGTGTAGCCAGGTGAAGGTCGGTCTCTTTTCCCGAGACAGAACAAGAGGACAGTCTTAAGCTGCTCCAGAGGAGGTTCACGTTGGACATTAGGAAGATCTTCCTCACAGAAAGGGTGATTCGACATTGGAACGGACTGCCCAGAGAGGTCGTGGAGTAACCTTCCTTGGAGGTGTTTAAGGAGAGACTGGATATGGCACTCAGTGCCACGGTCTGGCTGGTGTGGTGGTGTTTGGTCATAGGCTGGGCTCGATGACCTCAGAGATCTTTTCCCCCCAAACTGATTTATGATTTTTAGAAGACAAATGCCTTTTTTGTTACATAAGGTTACCCACGGTGCTCCAGGAGCTCTGTGCCGGCCCAGAGGGGACCCTCCGGGCGGTTTCACAGGCACAGAACAACCTGTCCCAAGTGTCCCGCGGCCACCCGCGTTAGCCAAAGGCTCGGCAGGGCCCTGGGCTGGGGCCAGGTGAGGATGCCCTTGCGCCGGGATGCCATCCGAGACCCCCGTGTCGGGGCTGTTCGCAGAGGGATCGCAGCCTGTCCCCGCGGGTGTGTCCTGTCCACGCTCTGCCCCAGCCCGGGGAGCCCCGAGCCCGGCTCGGCATCCCCCTGGGCAGGGACACCCCGACCTTCCCGGGGCGCTGCCGGTCCGTGCCCGCCCCCGCCCCGCAGGTGAGGCGGGGCCGCTCCGCCCCCATTGCCGCTATATGAGGCGGGGGGCGGGCAGGGGGACGGGCCTGAGCGTGTGCGGGCACCGAGGTGAGCGGGGCGTGCGGGACCGGCCGGGAGCGGGGAAGGGAGGGAAGGAGGAGGTGAATCCCCAGCAGGAGGAGCGG
>WBMV01008689.1:114547-241318 GCA_013396655.1 Campylorhamphus procurvoides
GCATCCCTTGCAGGAGCTCCCTGCTCAAGGTTACAGCCCCTCCCAGGGAAGCCGGTGTGTGCCGTGGCACAGGCACGTCTGTCGGAGGGGTGCGGGCAGGGACCGGCTCCGCACGGAGGATGATGCTGTTGTACCCGAGCGTGCTGCTTGCTTTATTCAGCGTTTTTCTTTTGTCATCCCTTTTCTTTTTTTTTTCTTTCCCAATTGAGATATTTTTAAGTTCTCAGTTGGATTGCTGCAGAGGTCATGAAAGGGTAAAACGGATTTAATGGAGCCGAGAAGAAGAGAGGCTATACCTCCAGGCTTCCCACTTCCAAACCTTCATTGAGGCTGCAGCCCGGATGCCGGGCTGCCGGCGTGATTTGCAATTGCTTGCTTGCAGTTTTTTTTTCCCCCTTGTGGGTGATGTGTGCAGGAAGTCTGCCTCGTTTTATATGGTCACTATATTGGGTTTCTGGAATCATCCCCTGTGCTGCCTAATTCTGCATATGTAAAGGGTTTCTGGTGTCTGCACGGGTGGGGAGGCTTTGAACAACACGAAGTTTGCCTTGCTTTGGAATTCCTGCCACAGTTTTTTTTAGAAAGGGAGGGAGAAGAGTGAAAAACTGTGACCATTTCTCACTGAGGCTCGGTTTTGCAGCTACATGTTCTGAATGTATGATAAGAAAATATGTAACTTGAAAAAGGGGAGAGGGAGGTGTGTGGGAGAGAGAGATAAATAAAAGGAGTTTCTTTGCAGCTCCATCCATTTCAATGGTGCAGCTTTCCCAAGCCCCTTTTCATCGCCCATCATCACCTTCAGGCCGGTCGGAGGAAGGGGAGGAGAAGAGGATGAAGGCGGCCAAGCAGCAGGTGACCCCGTCTGGGGAGAGCTCGGCTCCCGCCAGCCCCCTGCAGTCCGCGCTGAGCACGGCGGCCTCTCCTTCCCAGGCTTACGAGACCTACATCGACAATGGGCTCATCTGCCTCAAACACAAGATCAGGAACATCGAGAAGAAGAAGGTATGGCACCTATTTAGGCTGCCTGTTGTGAGGCTCGTTACCTTTTTAAATATTTCATATTATTTTAATTATTACTAACAGCTGGAGTAAGGTTATGTGTGTATTTAGAAATTAAATATAGGTTGATCAAAACTGGAGGTGCTTCTCCAGGCTGAAACAGTTCAGAACAAACTTGGAACTGATTTAAAGATGGTTTATAATCTTGCAGAAATATCTTATTTCGTTCATTGATTACATGCATCTAATAGTAGGATGTAGAATTGTTTGTAAAATTGGAGTCTAGAATAGTGTTTCCTTTGACTTGTGGAAATGTCAGTTTATGTTAAATGTGTATTGCCCTTTATTTTGCATAAATATTTGACTTGTATATTTTAAACGTAGACAAATGTTATTCATTACAAAGCTTTTATACAGAAGTCCTCCAAAGCCTGGTCTCTTGTTTTGACCTCTGCTTTTCTGAGGCTGGGGGGACTGGGCTGGGAGGAATGTTACTAAGAATAGTAACTTAAATGATACACCTCAAATATTGTGGCTATAACTACTCAAACTTTTGTATTTCAAGGCTTTTCAGTTGATTGACAGGTGACTGAAGGCTATATGCATGGCTTTTAATTGGGGAAATGCTGTTTTCTGTGACATAAAAGTAGAATTGTGCTGTTGCTTTCAGTATTGCATTGGGATTACAAGTAAAGCAGCTGTGTGAATGCATTGTTTCTCTAAATGTCTGCAAAGCTTTTTGTTATGTATTAGGGTGAGGAGAAGGAGTAGATTAGACCTTTGGCCATGTGGTTAGGGGACTTGGTCCTCCTGCAGGAGATGCAGTATTACTGCTGTCTCATGTCATGCATCATTCTGTAATTTTGAATAATGCCAGACAAATGTGTTTCCTTTGTGTGATTAACCAACTTTGTTGTATTCTAATTCTGCTCGGGGTAGCTTATTGTTGTGAATTTTTCTGCTATCTTTGATTTTCACATGAATGACAATACACCAGCAAATGATAGTGTGACTTACTAATATGAGTGGAAACTACTCCTAGTCTTAGGGTTCTATAGGCACTGTGTTAGGAAAATTCTGTAAATACAGAAATGAAATAGTATTTCACTTCATGGCAGTTAATTTCTCTTCTTCCTCTGTATAAAGAAGGTTGCAATACCTAGTAGTTTAGTTTTTAATTGTTTACATCAGCATTTAATGACCCTTTCAGTATATTGGAAATAAATCTTATTTCTTCCCTGAAGACACCTGTCCACTTTCTTAGGGAATAGTGCTGTAAAATCTTGATGTAACTGAAGCCAAATTTTTGAAAGATATGTTTTGAAAAATGAAGGAGGATTACTTAGGGGTAATATAACTGAATTCCAGCATTCAGTTGTACAAGCTAAACAAGCCTAACTTAAAATAAGGACACTAGATATATTTGGAGCCCCTTAAAAACCTTGGATCAATGCATTAGTATTTCTTAAATGAAACAAAGATAGCTGAAAGAACTGAAAGATCAATGGTGGGGAAAGGAAGTAGACAGTCTTGCAGGCTGAGATTGCCAAATCAAAGGCAATAGCAAAGCTTTGTGTTCCTTTCTCCTGAGAACAAAAGGAAGTAGTAAAGTTTCTATGCTCTTGCAGTATGTGGATGACTTAAAATACAGAAAGTATATGTAACTTCAATCATACTCCATATTTCCCACTAGACAGAAATGAATGTAAGAGTTTGCTTTGAATTTTCTGCAGCTCAAATTAGAAGACTACAAAGATCGTCTGAAGAAGGGGGAAGCCCTCAATCAAGACCAGTTGGTAAGCTTGCCTTGTTCATGAGTGGGTGGCCTCAAAAACCTTCCAATGTGTTGCTGAAGGAGATGATGGTATGGTTTTACAGAAGCAGTGCCTGCAGGCTTGCAGTGTTATCTTTGACAAAACCAAATGAACACATTATTGCTAATTAGGCTGAACATGGAGTCCACAAGCTTTGTCTCCTGCTTTAACCTTCCTGTGGTGTAATGAAGTAATAGAATGTCCTTGTTTATCTTTGCTTTGTAGACTTTCAGTTCCTGCACCTTTATTTCTTAATGAGATGTCTGTGTGAGCTTATCTGTATTAGCAGTGCAGTGTTAGAATGCAAACCTCAAGAATTCTGGGGTAGCTAATTAATCTTCATGACTTCTTCATTAACTGGTGTCACTTGAAATTGCCTCTTGGTTACAAGTAGGTGTTAATGTAACTGACAGCCTTTTGGCTTTTTTTTCTGTCTTGAACTTGAGTGGATTCTAGAACTGAAAGCTTCTGTAGCATGAAAGCTATTGCTTCTTAAGCATATCCGAGTAGCCGTGTCACATAATCCAAAGGGTTTATTGCTCTAGTCATCCAGGAGTCACATTTTTAAAATGCACATGCTAAAGAATAATTGTGTGGTGAAGGGTACTAACACTTCAGTGGTAGTGCTGATCCTGCTAATGAACCAGCTGGAAAAAAATTCATTGAATGTTAGTTTTATCACAGTGCAGCAGTAATGAGAACACAAATACTATTTTCTTACTCTGAATCATTTGTAAAAGAGAACTAGATGTAAACGGAGTAAGAGGGGAAATGATAACTTGCTACTTAAAAGCAGACCCATTGGAGTGAAGGATCATTTACCATTTAGCAGAAAATGGGATGTAGTCTCTTGCCATCTCAAGTGCAGAAGTAAATTGATTAAGTCTGATGGTTTGAAGTAGTATGTTGACCTTTCTGTTCCTCTAAACTCAATCTGGAATTGGGTGGGCAAGAATCTTTTGTGTTTAGGTCGTAGATATTCTTTACAATCTGTTTTTGGCCATGAACAGTGGGACTATTTAACAGTGTTCTGTGTAAGTTGGGTTAGTCTTGAATATGTTTTAAAGCTACATCTGAATTTGACTACTTTGGTATATGCCCTGGAATGTGAAAAACTATTAAGTGAAATTAAGATGTGGGCAGCTAAAGAGATGAAGGATTATGTACGTGTATTTCCTTTCAAATGCATCCAGCAGCACTAATTTTGGAAAATGGCATAAACTTGGTTACTGGCTTTTAGTGTTCCTAGCTGAGCTTCACTTTTTAAATATTAGGATCTTTGTCCCAGTTTCTGGGATATCTCAGGCTTTTAAAATGAGTAATTAGAGTCAGTCTTGCTAGTGAACTGACAAGTGATAGTCAGACTGTTCAGATGACTTGTAAAAAGCACTTACACACTCAATATTTAACTAATAATCTTGTGAAAACCCCTTTTTCAGTGGTTAATATACAGAAATACTACATTTGTAACTTTCAGATGCAAATTCCTGGTGTATATACAGATTGAAGCTGGAGTCAGAACTTGATACAGCTTAACAGTTGTCTAAGAAAACTGAACTGCCCATAATACATGGGAACTCTAACTTTGTCATCTGTAGTTTTCATATTCTCATACAGAGGAAGAAGTGCACATCTGGTGAACTTGTTTTGCATGCAATTTGGGTTAAACTGTAATTACTTATGGTGCATGCCTGCCAGAGCTACTGTGTGTGCTAGCCTCACTTTAGGAAGCATTTGTGTCAGAAGTGAGGAGCTTCCAGCAAGTTAAATGCTCTTACTGGCAGTATTGTGCTGTTTTGCAAGCTGAGCAGATTTTCCTCAGTACTGTTCCTCCAGCATGCTGTTAATGAATGTTAATAACAGGTGTGACAGAAGAAAGCTGTTGCTTTCCTGCAGGCTGAGTTATAGCTTGTCATCAGAGCAGTGGGAACTGTTCTTGGTGTTTTCAGGTAGGGAGTTTTACTTAGGAATTTGCTGTGTTACAAGTGTGTAATCTGTCTAGTAAGGTGCTGGTGTTATGTTGTGAGTCTTCCTTAAATGTGTGGACATTAAGGTCTTAGAAGTCATTCTCCCAAGTGTTAAGTGAACTTGTTAATTAGTCCTTAAAAGTTGCTGGGTAAACCTAAACTATCAGTAAGTGCTCGTGCACTATGTTTTGAGTGGCATTTAGGCCTAGTGGTGTCTAGTATACTGCAAGCAAGTCAATAAAAGTAACTGAGCAATCAAACTGATCGAACAAATAAACATGTAACTTGTTTTCCAGTTGCTTAGGAACACATATGGAATTTGCAGGTGTCCCAAATCTTATTGGGGCAGTAGATTAAGCTTTTGTCACTACACTGATGAAACACTCAGCACTAACACTGCTTCAAATGAGCTTTATATTAGTGATGTGCCTGTTATGGAAAAACTTCTGATACTGTGTCAGGAGCATAAACCAAGAAGAGTGTAAAGCATGTGTAAACAACTGAAATTAAACTGAGCTTGTTACTTCCCAGGCATGCCTTATGGTAGAAGGATTTGGGCAGCATGTCTGAACTGCAGCATTTTACTGTCTTGAGAGCTGTCAAGGAAACTTGCTTTGTATTTCTAAAGTTCGTACAAATTATCTGTAAAGGCATTCACTTAAGCATGAAGGTAGAAGAACTCTGCTGAAGTTGTCTCCTGTATTCCTTCCAGGCTTTCAGATCAGTGTCTGATTTTTAAGTAGCTGCTTACCTGTGGTTGCCAAGACCTATGGGGACAAAAGTAAAGTAAAATGAAATAACTCATCCAGGCTTTCTTTTTTCAACATTAGTATCCCATGTATTGTACAAGAGGTTGCCTGGGAAGCTTAATACAGGCAAGCTTGTAGGATATCTGTCTGGTGGTGTGAGCTGGCTTTATGTTGCATGTCTCAGTTACTGGTGAATCATTTGCAATTAAAGTACAAGCTACAGACACGGAATTTTTAAGTTACCATTTCAGAGAAGTACACACTAAATGACCAGCTCACAACGAGAGTTTTAAGTATAAGTGAACTGAGTTGCATCAATTAATTTTGAACATGAAAAATTACACTTCTGTTCCTTTGTAGGAGGCAGTGGAGAAGTATGACGAAGTTGTACACAACTTGGAATTTGCCAAGGAGCTTCAGAAGACTTTTTCAGGACTTAGCCAAGATGTAAGTATAAATGCTCTTCCCTATATTGCCAGGGGGTAACTGCAAAACTTGTGCTAATTTTCTAATGGCTACGCTTACATGCCAGTGAACACAGTATTAGGAAGTTCCTGCCTTGGAGCAGAAAAGTGTTGACAGTTTTGTGTACCACTGACCTCCTCAATATCGTAACTCACTGCACATCCAAGTAAGAACTTGTGCTTAAGTAAACTGAGTCACTGAAGCTCAGCTGTGTTTGAGGTAACTCCAGCTTACTTAGATTTGCAGACATTAACCATGTGCCCAAGGTGGGCTCATCCCCTGCACAGGTGCAAACTGTTGGGGGAGCAGCTCCACTGCAAAGGGCATGTGGATCCTTGTGGGCTGTGGTCAAAGTAAATGGAATGTACTCCTGGAGCAGTGAAGCCTAGACATAGGCTGAGGACCCACAGATTATGGAGAACTGATATTTGGTGCTTGTTAACCAGTTGTGTCTGTTTCTGGTCACTCGGCAGACAAATCCTATAGATGAGCTTCAGAGAGTCCAGTGGTGAGCCCCTGAATGGCTGGGGCCTGTGAGATGAGCCTGGAAGAACTGGGCTTACTGGGCGTGGTGAAGGGAAGGCTTGGCAGGAGATGCAGTATTATCCCTCAGACAGCAAATACTGACAGGGTGGAGCCAGGATTTTTGCTGAGAGATGTGGTAGGAGAAGGAACTGAAATTGAAACAGTAGGTTCCAACCGGGAAGGATGAAATTGTCACTCTGAGAATAACTGAGCACTAGAGCAGCCTGTCTAGAGAGGTAGCAAAATCTGTCCTCAGATCTCTTCAAGACCTGATTGAACAAAGCTCCAAGCAATCTAGTTTTGATTCAGTGGAGCCTTTGCTCTGGAGATTGGGCTAGACCAATGTCTCAGGATCCCTTCCAAACTGAATTTTTTAATGTTTCCAGTGAGGGAAAGTGCTGAGGTTAAATCACTTTGGTTTTACTAACAAGTACACTTCTCAGTAAAATTTAACTCAAACTTGTGGAGTTTGCTACTTAATCTGCTGTAGTTGGCTCTCTATATATAAGGTCTTTATTGAGGGTTTACAGAACTACCTACGTTATATTTATGCGAGTGTTTCATCTTTGGTGAAACTGGTATTGGCTCAAGCAAATACTACCCTTGTGATCCAGGGTAGTGGTGGGGATGCTAAATGTGATTAGTCACTGTTTTGGCATTATTTCTCTGCCTCCTACAGAATGTTGGAGGACTGGTAAAATTGCTTGTCTTGGTGTTCACTGAGACCCAAACAGTTTTGCTAGAGAGGCTCTTCTTCTATGTACAGTAATTCCAGGTAGAGTGGTAAATCTCTCAAAGCACCATGTGAGCAAAGATTCAAAAGCCTTTCCAGCAATGTTACTGCTTTGGGTTCCCTCTGTCATTCTGTCTTGAATATAGAATGTCAAACCTTGGATTGCTTCCTATTGCTTTCATTTGTGTAGCTGCCCATAAAAACAACAGAAATGAAGGATTGTGACCCAGTGTATCTTTGTGCAGGTGTTTTCAGTAATTAGCATTAACTTCTATCAGTTCATGTTTGTTCTTGAATTTGCATTGCATTTAAAGGGTAACTCATTTTGTTTTTAACTTGGCTCTGCTTCCTCTGGTATGGATTCTGGAGCCAATAGCCATTACTGGAACACTAGGTGCCATTCTGGCAACAGCATCTTTGTATCCTTTACAGTGTGTTCTAGGAAACAACATTTGCACAGGTCTTGCCCCTTACTGCAGGATTTAAAATGCCTCAGTTACTTGGATTAGCTTCTGCTGGATGGTTCTATTAGCACAGTGAGAAACTTCTTGAATGGGAAGTTAACTTAAGAGCACTTACAAATGTGGTGTTACTTAATGAGTGTTTCAGTCTTCTGCCAGCAGAAATAAAAGTAGCCATAGAATTCTGCTGTATATTTTAAACTGGAGTATTTAAAAGTGAGGAGCAGTTGTCTCAAGTTTCTCCTAGTAAGAAAGAGAAATCCTAGTCATCTCTAGCCTTGTGATAAATGTTAAAGGTCAGCTAGGCCTGCATTTGTGCATTGGTGTACATTCTGTCAATTCCTTTAAAAACTGTTAAAATAAAACCACTAGTAGACATAACCAGCATCTAGATATCATAAAGGCATATCACAAGAGATAGTTACCAATATCTAGCTGGACTTAGAGAATTAGTAGATAAATGGGGAACTCTTTCAAAGGAGGAGCTTGAAAGATCCTGGGTATCTGAAAAGAATTAGGAGCTTCTATTATCTGAGTAGTTATCTTGCTCAGTGTATGATGATCAATACTAGAACTCAATGTTTTATCCTAGAACCCTATTGCTAAAGCATTGTGTTTGTTGAATTTGTGTATATAAATAGCTGCTGAAAGCACAGAAGAAGGCTCAGCGGAGAGAGAGTCTACTGAAGCTTGAAGCAGAGAAGAAGAAACTGCGTACAATACTTCAAGTCCAGTACGTGCTGCAGAACTTCACTCAAGAGCATGTTCAGAAAGATTTCAAAGGTGGTGTGAATGGTGCAATATACCTGCCTTCTAAAGAACTAGACTACCTCATAAGATTTGCAAAACTGACGTGTCCTGAAAGAAATGAGAACTTAAGGTAAGTTCAAGATTTTTGTCTAATTAGTATGCTTTGTTCATTACAGTAAATGTCCTCTGTTTGACACTGCCATGTCTTTAAATACTGTGTTTTGGAACACTAATTAAAATTCTATTCAGTACACTTGCTTTAGTCTGAGATTGGGAGGGACGTAACAGGTTTACCTCACTCTGAGCATTTAAGGACAGCTGTAGTAATTACAGCCTCAGGTGCAAGTTACAGATGGATTTTTGCCATCTTATGTCTCCCTGTGGGACTGAGGGGAGATAGTCCAACACCAGCCTAAGCAGGGAGACTGTTACGCTGTTTCTTGAGGTCTCAATGTTCATGAAGTGAAAAAAGTGCAGTAAACTCAGAACTGTTCTGTATTCTATTCATGGGATGATCCACATGTGCTTCTTTATTCCAAAGGAATGCAAGGTGGTGCTCCTGCGGCTCTCCTGCTATTAACTGCAAAGTGATTTTTAAAAAATTGCCTGAGGTTTGTGATACCTCTGCACTAAATGTTATACATGTTAAGGTAACAGGTTGTCAACAGAGGTAATGTGTGTCAGAGCTAATGTGGCACTGCTCTCATGTCGGGCCTGAGCATGATAGCTTGTCTGCTTTTTGGATAGTGAAGTAAGAATTGTATTTGAATATGGAATAAGTGGTTATTGAGTAAGGTGAAACATTTTATGGTTAAGTCATGTTTGAATATGCACTAAATCTTGAGTTCGCAAAAATTCTAATCATTTGTCATAAACTAACCTTTGCCTAATCTTTGCTGTTCTTTGGAAGTTAACTTAAGAGCACTTACAAAAAGCTACACAACAGGAGTCTCTCACTGCAGTGGAATAACATTATTTCTGTATTACTGTCACCATGTTACACTTTCACAAGAAGTGTAATCCTTTCTTTTGGGATACTGTGTTTCATCATGGTGGACTTCCAATTCCATTGTCTGGAGGGGGTGGATCATGGACCTGGGACAAAGTTTCTCAATAACTGCTAGTTATTGAGAGTGGCAGGAGCTGTTGGTGGCTGCCCATGTACATGTTTATCCAATAAACAAAGTGGTCAGCTGCTTAAACAGCAATTGTTGCCCTGTCTGGGGATCCTGGCTTGGAATGAAGTCTAGCCATATGGTCTTATGGTATAGTGCTAAAGCACTTCTGTTTGCTAGGTTAAATCTCATTCAGGCAGATACAATTATTCAGGCAGAATAATTGTTTAATAGCCATTCAGGGCTTAGTAGTCACTCTGCATGCAGCCTTGGTTTGGAGGGCTGAACACCAGCTAATATCTTTAAATGAGGGCTGTTGGAACGCTGCAGCACTTGATCTTCGCTATGATTCTACCTGGTGAAACTTGTCACTTGTTTTAGTGTTGAAGACCAGATGGAACAGTCCTCTCTCTACTTCTGGGACCTTCTGGAAGGAAGTGAGAAACCTGTGGTTGGAACAACATGTGAGTGTCTCATCTAGAGAAATAACTGAAACATCTGGAATTTGTGTACTTGTTTAAAACATCTTAAAAACAGTGAATATACATGGAAGGCTACCAGATGAAGCACTTCCAAGCACTATGTGTAACTATTATCTAAGGATGAACTGCTGTTTGCTTTAAGGTCTGTTTTTTTAAGTACAGATCAATAACAATACAGCATACTTGCTTTTTCCAGGTCAAGACTTCTAACCAATGTACTAGCATGTTTTTGAGGAATAATGATGGTAGTAACTGAAAAGCTGATGCATGAATACCTTACAGAACAGTGGGAAGCTTTTTGTCTAGTTATGGGATAATGGGTTAAGTTTGGAATAGTTCCCAGCCACAAAATGCTTAGTTGAGCATACTGATGTGTATTACAAAGCTTCATTGGCCCCAGACTGAAGGGCCCACAGCATTGAAGATTCTCCCTTTGTAGGAATTCTAGACTCATACCTGTTGCCTGCCTACAGTGCAGGATACCACCCACACTAGGGAAGGATAGTCATTAATGGAACTTTTCATACCTGTTGTCTGCCTACAGTGCAGTCTTACTTTAACCTGTGGCAAGTGTCCTCACTTTTCAAGCATATCAAAATCTGTGGGACTCTACATATCTTCCATTTATGGCATAGTTTCAAAACCCTGGCTGTAAGCCAAGATACACTTTGTGTTCCTATTTACAACTTAATTGTAAATGACAAAACTGTCCTTACTTGAGTTGTAGTGTCTTTTCTATTGCAACCAGACCTTGCTTTTCCCATTTACTCCAACCTTGTAGTGGCTGGCTGGCAGGAATCTTGCATTTGTCACTGACAATAATGCTGAAGCTGATAGACCAGAGCAGCAGTGTGCCCTATCTAACTTCCACATGTAGGTAGTTGAACTGACAACTAAGTGTTAACTCTTTCCATGTCCTTCTGGGCAAACTGCAAGCTGCCCTTGTATTGCTACAGGCTGGCAACTTTAGCCTTGCATTTGTTGGCATGAACTGATAGCTGCCTAGCTATCTTGAACTCCAAACCTTTGTTTTGTCTACCACCTAAACAACTTTTGTCATCATTTTACCAGTATCTCTACCCCTTTAGTCTCAGTCTTGCATCCTTTTGTGTGCAAGATAGACTTCTGATAAAACTGTTAGGTCATCTTATTAACATTCATTGCCTTGGAAGACAATTTTTAATAGCCATGTTAAATTCTAGCTGTGTGTCTTGTTTGTATGGTTATCACTGGTAGGAGTGATCTTCCTGTTCTCATGGCTGTCCTGTCTCTAGCTCCTCTGAAACAATTTCCACTATCACTGTTATTTCTGAGGTCTTACTCTAAGCTGCTGTCTCTTGTTTGCATAGAGGAGGAGACTGAACAGAGCATCTCAGAGTACAGTTAAGTGTTTATTCAGCCATGTCAGCTTTGACTCTTTGCAAACTTCAGAGGGTTAAGTTCAGTCTGAAACAGCCTCTTGAATTCTCTGTCTGTTTCTGCAGTTCTGAACTTTTTCTTATGAGACTTACTGTCCTGTCACTGGGAAGAGGGTCTTGCAGGGCAGTTCCACAGTGACTGTTTAGCCTTACCTATGTTGCAGTCTGCACGTGATTTTAGTATCAATGCTGGCTAGTTTATTCATGGTGAACAAATCCCTTTCTAAGCATGGGGGAGACCAGGCGTCTTAGTGTTTACCTTGTGTGCATTTAAATACAAGCTGCAGTCTTACCTCTGGATTGCAAAGATGTTTGCAACAATAATATAGTGAGCAGTCTAACAAATACTAAAATGTTTTATTGCTGTAACTTGGTAAGATGGGTAAACTTGGAGAAGTTGTGAGCAGATGAAGGAAAGAAGTAGGGAGTCTTAATCTGTAATCTGAATACCTCTTAATTTCAGATTTTCGTATTTTAACTCAATGGATTTTTACTCTTCAGATAAACACATGAAGGACCTGTTATCCAAACTTCTAGACTCTGGCTACTTTGAAAGTATTCCGACTCCTCGCACCACTGTGCCAGTAAAAGAATTGGAAGAAGAAGTAAATAGAAAATCTGAGAAAACAAGACAGATGTCAAAAGGAGAGTCTATCAAAGAACCAGGTGGAATATTACAGGGTTCAATTTTTGTGTTGGTGTTGGGAAAGGCTTGAATTGAGCATTGACTTTGCATAGCTTGATGCTATAGCTTGCTTGCAATGTAGTGACTGAAATGGGACCTGCAAGCCTTGTAGACCTATACCAGCCCAATAATATAGAAAAAAATTAACTCTGTTATACAACTTTTTTGCCTTATGAGCAGGTCTCCATGTCCAAGATGTGGGAACTGTTCTGGTGTAGGGGATATTATATATTACAATAACCAAATTATGAATATTACAAAATCTTTCTTGCTGAACTCTAAACTTCTGCAAATGTAAAACCTAATCAGAGAATAAAAGCTTGTCTAAAAATAGCATGTTGAATGGCAAGCTGAGCTTTCAGAATATCTGGTTTAGCAATTGACACTACTATTTAAATAGAATTAAAGAGTTGCTACTGCTTGGTCTGCCTTTCTGCATTTGATCAGTTGAAAAAAATTAACATCCTTTCTCTAGAATCCATTATGGAGCTTATGAAGTCTGAAATACAGCCACAGGAGGTAAGATGCTCCACTACTAATTGCTTTTGTTTAGTATTGTGATTTATCAGACATAATTGCACTTCTGCAACCCTTTTTTTTTAACTTAAAAAGGGAGTCTGAACAGCAACCTAGGTGTTGCTTTATGTAGAAAATGTTAAAGACTTGGTTGCATTTCTATTTCTAACCTCAGATTTTTAAAGTATTTGGGGTGTTTTGGGATAAATGGAACAGGACTACATGGAGCAGTGTATAGTACTTTAATGCTCTGGCACTTTCCTGAATAAAACAAAGCATCAGCCTTTAGAGTGGAAACACACTGATCTTTTGTGTGCTGTGGAATAGAGAAAATACACATCTAATAAAGCTGTTTCTCAAAGCTAAGCTTATTGCAGTAGGCTTGATATTGGCGGGATTGAGAATGATGTAGGTTTTGCTCTGATTTGTCAGAAAAGTAGGGATTCCAAGACAGATTTGTGTGCACAAGGGTGTGTAGACCTGTTTTAGCAGCTTTTCAGACTCCTGTGCTAAAGCTTTCATTGTCAGGAGCATAAAAACCATTAGACTTGGTTCAAAAGGTGGGAGGGGTGTCCTTTTCTAAGTGGAAATACTGGTTCTTAAAATGCTGAATCCCTGTTTCCCAGGTATCCCACTAGAGGGTGTACTCTAGAATGAGTTTTTGTAACTTACTGGTAACAGTTACTTGACTATTCTGTGTCAGAAAAAAAAATTCAGCCAGTGAGCCTTGTACATTATTCACTTCATATATTTACTTTCTGTTCATGACAAAGTGGTAACTCAGAAAAACTTCAGGACATCATCATTCAACTCAGACTTACTGACACTAATCATAGCATGCAGGTGAAATCAAGTGGTAGTAAATCTGAGAATCTGATGACTTTTTATTATTAAAACTCCATTAAGAGGGAAGGTTATACTTGGTTACTGGGCCTAATATTCTGGGGGAGATGGCACTGCGAAGCTTAGCAGAATGTTTGCTAATACAGTACCACAGCATTTTAGATACTTAAGAGGAGAGTTACCTTTTGTAAAACATCACGGTTGAACTTGATACTGTCACTGCCTAGGAACATCAGGTAGCATTGAGGATAAGAGCAGTAGATTTCACTCAGCTTGGGTGGGTTTTACTTGTGCTGTTCAGGACTGCTTCCTGTTTCTCTGTGGCATGCCTAGCAAAGCTAGTCTGCAGTGTTGTAGGATAAAGCCATGGCTGTCCACGTAGTTTCTATGACTAGCGCTTAGACTGTCTAGGCTCTGCTTTTAGTCAGCAGTTTTCAGTAGCTGGGTAACCTAATTTAACTGACCTGAACTGTAGTAGCAAAATGTGTTCTTGGGAGCCATTAAGTTTCTCTGGTCTATATAGTTTCTCAACAGGCGTTATTTGCCTGAAGCAGAATACTCTGTCAAGAAGAAGACAGAAGAGCCCAAATCTTGGGAAGCTGAGTGTGCTAGAAAGCAAGAACCTCCAAAGTCCTGGGAAATGCTTGTTGATACTGCAGAGCAGGAACAGAAGCAGAAGCAAGAGGCCTTAAAGCCTTGGGAAGCTCGTGTTAGACAGCAAGAACTGAAAAGACCAGATTCTCCAAAGCCTTGGGAAGCTCGTGTTAAAGAGGATGAACAGAAGCATGAGTCTACAAAGCCTTGGGAGACTCGTGTTGAGGAGGAACAAAAGAAGAAGCAAGAAGCTCCAAAGGCCTGGGTAGCACGTGTCCGAGAGGAGCCAGAGTCTCCCAAACCCTGGGTAGCAAAGGTTAGGGAAGAGCAGGACCAGAAGAAACAGGAATCACCTAAGCCATGGGTAACAAAAGTTAGGGAAGAGCAGGAACAGAAAAAGGAGTCCCCAAAACCTTGGGTAGCCAAAGTTAAGGAAGAACCAGAAGAAAAGCGTGAATCTCCAAAACCTTGGGTCACCCAAACTAGGGAGCAGCCCGAACAAAAGAAGCCAGAGCCTGTGAAAACATGGGAAATGCCTGTTAGGGAAGAGCCAGAGCAAAAGACGCAGGAGCCTGTGAAGGCTTGGGCTACACATGTTAGGGAGGAACCAGCACAAAGGAAGCAGGAGACTCGAGAGGCTTGGGAAAAAGCTGACAGGCAGCAGCAAGTGTCACCACCGCAGTTACAGAACCCTCTGAAGTCCTGGGGAGCTGCAAGTGTTGGGCCAAAGGAGCAGATGGGGCCAAAGAAGTTTGATATGGAACCCAAAGAAGTGAGTTGGCATATGTAGTCCTACCTGTCATAAGCTTTTGGCACTAGTGTATTGGAATAAAGCTGCCTATTAGCAGAGCCTTTATAAGGTGTATTTTGTAGGCCTGTATTTAGACTCCCATCTCATCCTTTCTTGGTGGGGAGTAATTCCAGCAGTTAAAATTTGTGTTTGAATAGCAAGATGGTCTGCTTTGCTTTTTACATCAGCACAGTGTTTGAGCCTTGAATAACTGCTTTATGCATAAGACAGAAGAATTAACTTGGTTCATCTGTAGCTATTGGCTCTGTCCACTGTTAGCAGTACAAAGCAGGTATGACTCATCCAGGGATCAAATACTTTGTGGCTGCATGCAAATAGCACTTCAGTAATTTTTAGGCTTTTGATTAAAATAGCTGCTGATTCAAGAGAGATCTAATGTCTAGATCAAGCAATACCAACTGTACAGGGGCTTAAATATGTATTTCCAGATGAATGCATAAACCATACTGCTGTCCTGGGGAGTCTAACAATAGCATAGCTTTAGAAATGTAAAATGAAACCATTGCAGGACTTACAGCTGAGCAGGCTGCTGCCCTCTGGTCACATTACCTTCCTTCTCACCTGTAGCAGCAATTCTAATAACTGTAAAAACAGATTACTGAACTCTGCTTTATGTGCCATCTTATGCCATTAAGAGCAGTGTTAAATTAAATTTAGGCTTCAGGAAACTCATAGGGAATTGAGCAATTCCTTGTAGACAATGTTGTCAGCACTACTGTCTTTTGGCAAGAAAGCAGGAATCACTACATCCTGTATTACTCATAGCAAATGGTTAAGTTTATATCTTGTCAGTGAACTTGGCATAACTGGAAAATGGATGTTCTTGTGCCTAGAGGCGAGACCGCAAACCGAAGGTTGAACATGAGATTAAGAGAGTATGTAACACACAGCACTGGGGAACAAAATGGGGTTAAGGTGTTTCAGCTTGATTCATCTTTACTCTGAAGCTGAGTAGAATCTTGTGTCCACGGGTGGTGGTGGTATAGGTAGAAAGCCTCACTAAGTAACTCTGAGCACAAACAGGTGTTGTGCACCCCACTATGCACAGTATTACTGTAACTGAAACTAAGTATATAATATTCTCAAGTGTTTAAGGAGACCTTGGAATTTCTGGTGTCAGATTACCTTAAAGCTTAAAATGCAAGGTGCTTCCTAATGGAACGGGCCTGTTATTTTCATATGGGGGGATAGATGAATAGCTTAAGTGGTTGACAAAACTTTGCTGCAGTAAGTAAAAAGGAGGATCTCCAGTCAGTTGGAGAAACTTGCTTAGGAATCTTCCTAGTAGTGTGTAGGTGAGCACATTGGCAAAGTTAAACTAAATATTGCAATGTGAGGTCACTTAAGCTGGATTGCTGAATTAGGTAAACAAAGCATATTTTAAAGTATTTAGGCTTGGGGAATTGGAACAAAGTCCATAGGGAAACACTGGCTTGATTTTTGCTTAGTAGCTATTGAGAAATTCTAATATCAAAAAATATATTGAATGAGTAGAAAATAGTTTACTGTCAACATAACTAGTCTTCACAACCAGTTTTTAAAAAATGAAGATATCTTTGACTTGAGGTGCGTATAAAGAACAATTAAAATCATATTAAGCTTTTCAGATAAGTTTCTCTTGTCTTTGCTTATACAAAGAGGCAATACGGTGCTGTAGCTGGATCTGTTGAACTCCTAGAGACACTTGATAAATGACCTTGTACAAAGATGTAGGCATGGCAGATAAAAGGCCTGTGTCAGTGCTGCTGTCCTCTGGCTGAAACTAACCTTTCTTTACTCTGAAATAACTGCTAGAGCTCTGAGGCCTTTAAAAAAAACTGTTTTGAGATCTTAAAATACATTTGTTTAATGTAGTGTACCATAAGGTGCAATACCTAAGAAGCTGAGCCTAAGACAGCAGAGTGAGCTGATATGCAGACCTATTAAACTGTTGTTCTATTTATATGTTTGTGCAACCTGTAGACCTTCAAACTTGATTAGAGCTGAATTTGTGGCCTGCTATGGGAAAGCAAAGCAGTTTGGCTTGTACTGTCATCCAGCCCCTTTTAATTTGTACCCACTGTAAATACTGCTCTAAATAGAAAGAAAATGTTAATCGTGTATCTACATGGCACAGCTGTGATTACAGGTTAGGTATCACCATTCCACCTCATCTAGTACTCCACAGCTAACAAACCTAAAGAGGAACTGAGGTCCTGTATTGTAGAATGGAGTTTTAGTGGTATATGAGGTGTTTGAATTGTATGTTAGTATTATATAAAAGTAGACCTTCAGTCTAAAAAATCCAGGTTTAACAGGAGTACCTGGGATATTGGCACTCTGACTAATAAAATTCCAGTGTGGTCAGTATGCCTTCATTGGTTTGTTTGCAATAGTTTGACAGGTCTGAAAACAAATCCTGGGTATTTCAACTCCACTTTTAGTCATTTCTCTGGATGTATGGCAAGACAGGTTTTACCAAACGTGTAAGTAGTGTTGAACTTGAGTTTCAGAAGTATTGTTAGGACAGATTATACCCGAACTTACCAGTGCTGTGTTACTCCAGTGGTTCAAGCAACATTCAGGTTCGTGTTTAGTGATTTTTAGCATATACAAGCTTGATGTGAGCTGGAACAGTAGGTTACTAAACTAAGAATCTGTTGCCAGCTTGTAATGACTTCCAGAAACAGTGTCTAATTGTAGGCTAGAAAGAAAACTTGGTTTAAAACCATCTTAATGTCAAGTACCTGTTCTTCTTCAAAGCATCTCTTTTTATAAAGAGGCATAGAAACCTGAAGTACTTTAATTTTGATACCTTTTCATATATGATCTTGTGTTGCACTAAATATCATAGTTTTGAACATGTACGTGCCAGCAAAGCAGCAAATCAATATGAGGTAATTTCACTACATCTACTTCTGTCTAGTGTATTTTAATATATGTAGGAACTAGAAATTAACTTCCATGCAACAGAAAGTCTGTGTTTCAGTCCTGGCTTAAAGCCCTAATATCATATATGTAACCCTGTATGCTTGTACTTTTTGTTGAAGTAAAGAATGCTACCAACATAGTGCAGAGTATGAGCTAGAGAAGGAGATAAAAACCCTAACAAACTGTAAAAGCTCACAGGAAATTTATCATCTTTGGAAACAAAAGTGACACACTGCAGTCTCTTTTGCTTCCATGCTCTTGAGGCTGTTTCAGTTCTTTCGTGTTTAATGTACAAGTCTCACTTATGTAGCTAGTGCTTAAGAGCTTCAGATCCCCATTTTTCAAATTCAAACATACAGAACCAGTTTGGTAGTGTACCTGTGTCTTACTGTAAACAGTAGTGAGGAGGAAGAGAGTAACAGAAGCATTAATCAGTTTAGCCTCTAATGGATTTATCAGGACAGTGAGTGCTGTAAACTGAAGTCTGCTTGTAAGTGAGGGTTAATAAAGGGATGAACAGAAAGATTCTGATTCCTAGTAACTTTATAACTTGATGGTATTAACTTCATTCAACTGTGTCTGTTGTCCTGCACTTAGATCCTTAATAGCTTTATTTACTGTTCAGTGCTGGAAACTATACAGCAATATAAACTTGTGTAGTCGTAGTTAAAGATAGTGCTTATGCATCAGAATTTTAAATTAAGGTAGAGTTGTACAAAGGTGTACTTGTCTAGCTCAAGAATAAAGTAAAACTTCTCACAGCTTGACAAGTAGCTGTCATGTGGTTCACAGATATTAGAAACTGAGTCCTCCAGAGTCAGTCATGTGCTGCAAGCTTCTTCCCTGTGCATAGTATTGGAATTTCTGCAAATGCTAGTGATTAGTTTCAGCTAACTGTTGAAGATGAAGTGCAAGAGTGTTTTTGGGCTTGTCCTAAAACAGGTTGAAGAGCACTTAATTTGTTTTGAACTCTCCTGCCATATAGTCTTCCAGTGACTTCATGCATGTACTCAACATGCTGCTATACAGTATACTGAAGTAGCAATCTCCTATTAGAAAGACAAAGGTTTGTACTGTAGGAAAGCAAAGGTTTTCACGTGTTACTGTGTATCTCAGTGTTTAGACCAGTTGAAATAATGCAACTAAATGTCTTCAGACTTGCCTCCTCCTAGCTGCATAGACAATCACAAGAGCAGTGAAGTTTTAGAGAACAACAAAAATTTATGGGTTTAAAGTACTTACAACAAGCTGAACTCTTCTCCAACCTGCTTTCAAAAGATGTTAGACTATCTAGACAATCTAAGATTATTGCCACTCTGTAAATAAAAGGGCTTCTGCTACTTAAGGAGCTTACTATATGTTTCTTCTGTTCCTTAGACTTACCTGTTTTCTGACAAAATATTTCCCTCTTTGAAAGTGAAGTGAGGACCAGTTGAGATCTGTTAAAGGACCATCTGAAACAATCAAGGAATAATAAGGGAAGCAGAAGTCCATATTTAGCTACAAAGTTAGGCTCTCATGGGAGAGCACATGTGTATTTATGCCAAACTTTGAGAAGTGTAATGCAGGAGCTGGTACATTGAGAGTATCTGGCTTGTTAAGATTTAACCAAAATGTTTCCACTGAATTACCTGCTTGCAATAAGTGGAGTTTCTTCAGAATGTCTGGAAAAATGCCATCCTAATAAAAGATCCATACTTATTGGCATGAGCTGTACTGGGAGTAACCCTTGAGTGATGCAGCTTTGATTTTTTAAGTTTGTTCTGGCCTTCAATTTAAATATGTGAGTTTATTTAGATGGAAGTGTCTAATTTTGCAATAGATGTAGGCAGCTTACTGTCTTCTTTACATTTGACTTTAAGAAACCAAATGAAGTAAGTTAATGTAGTGAAAGGTGCCCCTGCCCATGGCAGGGGGCTTGGAACTAGATATTCTTTAAGGTCTCTTCCAATCCAAATCATTCTATGAAATCAGTGACTTAACTAGTTGTAGCAAAAGGAAGCTGATTTTTATTTAATAAAGTGGAAGTTTGAGTCAGGCAGTATCAATAACAGCAGAGAATTCCTTGGCTCAGTGCCTGACACCTGTAGGTTACTCTGAAAATATATTGGACAAGGCAGCTTGTCTTACTTTCCAGTATTAGATTTAATGTAATTTCTCCTTATTAGGTGCCTAAACCTGTACATCAGCCAGCTGCAGAGTTTTGCTCTACTTCAACTCTTCCAAAAGATCCAGTACTTAGAAGGGAAAAACTTCAGGATCTGATGTCTCAGATACAAGGGACTTACAACTTCATGCAAGTATGTTTTTCTTTGCAGTTGTAGCACAAAGCTACAATAACCCTACCAAGGGCTAGGGAAAATAGGGCTGACAAAGTGTGTTTGCACTGAATGAATGAATTTAGCTCTAATTAGCTAACAGCAGCTTGTCAAGTGGAAATGTTTCATTTGTATCTAGAGTTTAATTTTTTTTCTACCAACTGGTGATCTCTTTTTGAAAGGAGTCCATTCTGGATTTTGATAAAGCTTCACCAAGTGCCATTGGTTCATCCCAACCTCCTTCAGTTACTCCAGCAAGTAGTCCTGTAGGTAAGTGGTACTGTAAGTGTAAATGGTACGTAAAATTTTGCAAGCACTAACAGGGTTTGCTTGGGCTGTAGATCACTAAGCCAGGTGAAGACAACTTGTCTAACTACGAAGAATAGACCATCCTAAGGAACTGTTTGGGTGGATCTTGGGCTGTAAAACTCAATTACCCAATTTATTAGTTGTTTGTTTTTTTTAATCTGGAAGTGGCTATCTCATTTGTGGTAAAAATATTTTATATTGAGTACTTGTTTTCTTTTGTGAAAAAGAGAGGTTTTCAACTGGGTGTAGTTTATTGATGTTAGGTTAAATATTTGCAGTGCGCATGCTAAAAATAGTGTGCATCTTCATACACCAAATGTTTTAAAAAGTAGAACGGAGCACTGAAGCTATATGTAGTGTCTGAATTTAAAAGTAAATGCTGCTTAATGCATTTATTTTTTTTACAGCTTCTAAAGAACAGAAACTGCCAAGTCAGAGTGATTTTCTTCAACAGCCCCTTCAAGTAAGTTGAAGTTAGGACTGCCTCAAGGAGGCAGATAGGGGTTATTTACTAGCATAGACTTATACTTCAATTGTTTTTTCTTGTCAATATTTTGTAACAAATTTCATACAATCTAGTAGCTTGCAAGTCTAAGACTGCTCAAATGCTGCCAAAGTTGGCTGCTTTTCTGCTTGAAAAGCAGCAATAAATGCTTGAAGTTTCTTAAAATTGTAAAGTATGTTGAAGACATGCCGAAAAAAGGTTGGTTCTCTAACCCGCAGATTTAGATCATAGCTAAAAGTTGTGTGCAGAAGGATATTGTTCCTTTCCTAGACAGTGCATGTTTTCATCTTTGAGATTCTCACTTGTTCCAGAGATAGTGTCTCAAGCTTTGGTAGCCATGGATAAATGAACCTTAAATTCATTTACTGTGCTTGCATGTCTTGCTGCTTTGGCTTTTAAAGAGGCTTCCTTCCCACTAAAAAGAATTCCTAAAAAACTGACTAACTAGTCAAAGCACTTTAGTTCCTACATTATTCTGAGGTTTACTTGGAAATGCCCAGAGTGTGAGTTTTACTGAAACCAAACATTTAAATTAATTTTTTCAAAACCTTATCTCTGCCTTCTCTCCTTGCAAGGCTGCTGCTTCATCCATGGCACTGCACAGTTCAAACACTTCCTTGGCATCTGCTGATCACACTCTTTCTGGCTCTGAAACTGAAGACTTGGTGACACCACAGACACCACAGGTAATACTCCCAAGGGTTCACTGGGTTTAGAGATCTGTGTGATAGCCAGCCCTAACAGAAAGCTGTGCTGGGGCTCTCCTGACCACCACACAGGGACAGAATGCAAGTACCAGCAGTAGTATAGCCTACAATCTGGAATACTTAAAGGTGCTTGAAAAAGTCTTCCTAGCACTGCATGAAAGCAAAGTGAACAGTCTACTCCTTGAAACAAAGGGTGTGGGATGAAAAATGCACACTAGAAAGTGTGATGCATTTTCTTGTGGGAATATGTGAGTGGCATAAGTGTTTGCCTTGGTTACAGTGTAGAATATTCCCTCTAATGATGACAAAGAGGTTGCATAAATTGGAATGGATGTTGTCATGAAATAGCAGACCTGTGTGTACGCTGAAGCCTGAGATGTTCTCTCAAGCACTAACTTAAGAAGAAATAGTGGGAATCCGACTCCCTGATGTTCGGTCGTGACCTCAGATTTTGCTTTCTTAACTGTATTTATTTGCAGCTAAAAAATCAAATAACTTTCAAATATTGCTTAGAGCTAAAGAGTATTTCAAGTTATGCAGATCACTGACTTAAGGATCTCTTGTGAAGAGTGTTGCTTTGTTCAGAAAAACAGCTGGCTCTTACACTGATTTAGAGTCCAGCAGGAATGTAGATTTTAATAGGAAAACGTTTGTACTTTGAAAGTTTTTTTTGCTGATGTACATGCTATTAGCATACTGTGCACGCAGCAGTTTTTTTCATAATATACTGTATAGTTGAATATAATGGTCTTGACAGGAATATTAGTTTCTTGCCAACTTACTGTTTGGAATTAGGATTGCTTGTGCCCAGTGTATCTCTAGTGGCTTTGGCTTGGAATTGTCTATTTTCCCAGTCCTGCTTCTCATGGGTGACAGTGCTCTCTCCTGGTGTGCAAGTGCATCCCAGTACTGTCTGAGGGCCCTCTGATGCATGTACATGGTGACCACGGGATTGGTAGTCATTAGCCCTTAGGTTCTGTATTTAAGTATTAAGTAACTCCTAAACTTAGCGTTACAAGTGTGAGCTAACTATAGAACATATAGGCTTTGCAAAAGCAAATCAAAGCTTGGCTCTGAAGCTTTGCTCAATAGAGCTTACCAGAAGCTTAGCATAAGACATGTCTTTCCATTTAATTCAATGAGACAGGTGTGTGTCACAGACTTCACTGTAACTGCTTGAAGCAGTGAATCTACAGTTCAAATTATCAGAGTTTGCAGGTATAGTTGTACAACCAGTTGTGTAAGTAGGGTAATCTAAGTCTGAATCTCTAAAGCTAATTACTTGAAGGTTTTGCTTAAGATGACTATTTAGTACTTTAGCTTTGGACTTAATGTTTGTTCTGGTCTTTCAAAATCTATTTGTTTCAACTTCTGCACTGATGTTTCAATAGCTCTACCAGAACTCTGTAGTACTACTTGTAACAGCAGATGTGTTTGGCTCCTTCTAGGCATCAACATCACTTTCTCAAGAGACTGAGAAATACACTTCCCAGCCACTGTATCAGACAAGTTCACGTATTTCTGAGCCACTGATACCTAAAAAAATTGAAATTGCCCAGGTGAGCTATCACAAATACATATATTAGTTATGTAAAGTACATATATTAGTTGTTGAAATGTAAGGCTCTAGAAATGTTCCTTTTGGCTTCTGATACCTCTAAATATTGGTATTCTAAACCAACACTTGATTTGGCCATCTGCACAAATGAGACCTAATGCTGGTTAATACTTTGTCTGGACAACTCAGCATTGTTTCTAATCTGAAACGTGATTAAATTGGGAGAGGAAAAAAATCAATGCCCTTAAACTTTCCAAATTCCTCTGGTAAAGAGAAGTCACTCTTAATATCAATCAGAGAATTATCTTTCAGTAAATGGAACAGAAGATAGTCTGTTTCCTGAGTGATGAGAAAAATACCTAGTGTCTCTTTATTGTGAAATTATTGCAATGAATGGTATGTATAGTAGCTCATAGGCACAATTCACTTAATCAGCAGAGACTGCAATAGAAGTACTGTTTGCTGAGGATGCACAGCAAGATTTGAAATTGTAAGCAAAAGCTATTTTGTAGCTCTACTATGTCCAAATGTCATCCTGTAGAAACTGCTGACTTCTGTCAGTCTAGGCTTTAGAACAAATTAACTGCTTCTGTTACTGCCTGATAATTATCAAGTGACCTTTCATTACATTTGTTCTTCCCCCAGGCAACTATTCCCCTCCCAAGTGAGCCACAGTCACCATTGCCTACTTCAAGCACCCCAATGCCATCAGTACCACCAGCACAAAGCTTTCAGTCCCCTCCTGCAAGCAGCAGTTCTGTCACAATAACAGCAGCTCCCTTTCAGGCTATGCAGACTGTAAGTATGCAACTTGAGGCCACCCAAAAATAATTGACAATGTTAGTGTCTTGGGACTAACTGAGAAACTGGCTCCTCTTGGTATAGTACAGAACTTGATAGATCATTTTGTTTTAATGTTAAAAATCTAGATTAGAACTCTGCTTCTCCAATGCTTCCAGAATTTAAAACAGACCATCTGAAAAAAAGAGATTGTGGTTTTGCTCTGTGGAGTCCCAAAATCTAATATTGGGATATAATAGCAGCCTCAAGGAACTAAGGGAGAAGTCAGGCCTGAAATGAACAGATTTATAGCTGTGCCCCAAGGTAAGGTTGACTGTACTTAAGCTGTTCTTAGGAATAAATGTCAAATAATAAAGACTGCATAGGAGAGAGGAAATCCTCAAGTATATAGCTGTTAGGACAAAAGGCTTTCTGAAGCCTGAATTTGTCTTGCTGCTTTGTAAGTGGTTGCCTTCAGTGGAGTAACAGTCAGTTCACTGGAATCATGGAAAATGTGTCCTTGATAAAGACTGGTGTAGCTCATTGTAGAAATGTCCCCTTGATAGGGAGCCACACCAGTCTTTATCCTGTCTTGTTAAAAAGTAGTCAATATAAATGGAATATCTAGGAAATAGACCCCACAGTCTGAGTTGTTTATTGCAAATAGAGAACATTAGTAATGGTGTATGGCCTGAAAAATTGGAATCTAATACTCCTACTGTCTAGTGATCTGCAGTGCAGGCTTAGAGAGGCTCAGAGGAAGAGTCTCCATCTAATTGTTGATGTTGCCTTCTTTGTACTTGGTCTTTCTTACTCCTCTGATACCTTCTTCAGAAGATGGTAAATATTCTTTTAATTCTCTTGCTCAAAACAAAGCTTAGAAAGAGGCCACTCTAATTCTCCAAAGGTGTTTTCCATTTCAACAACAAATGTGCCTATGCAGTTCCACAACTTGCTGGACAGTAATTGAGACACAGGCAGTAGGATTTGGTGGAAGAAGGCAGCCAACAGTCACTCAAAGCACAGGAATTAATAAATAAAACTTCAGTGACATCCTGATGTGGTCTAGAGTAAAATCACTGCATTGACTTTTTCTGCTTGGTGTTCTGTATTTGTAGAGGAGTTTCAAGTAGAACCTACCTCCTCAGAGGTACAGAGTTTTGGCACACATTACAGATAAGGCAAGTGGTGGTAGGGAAGCAGTTCTTTCTAAGCTGGGTCTATTTAAATTATGCCAAGTGGCTAGATGGTGATTTTTGCTGAAAGTGGAGAAGTAGAACCATGCTATTAATCAAGGAATCCAGAGTCTTTTGGGCACCCAGTTGGTAAGAATCTGTCATGGTATAAATACGGAGTCTAGGTCTCTCAGTCATTCTGATTATGTCTGTGTTCAGAGTGCTTTGATCATAATGGTACTACTGAAAGTTCACATGAACTAATCCCATGTTTTCAGATATGTTAAATGTTCAGGATTTCTCTTGGGATTTTTGGGTAAACCTGGCAAATATCTTTCACTAGATTACTAGGATGCTCATTCCTTTTGTAGTGGTAGTAGTCTTTAACTTTGCAGTGCAGGGTTTTCTTCTACCCTACACTACTTATATTCTCATTGCTGCCAGGAAAACACAGCCATTGGGTTTGAGTAGAGAGTCAGGAGTCAGTTGCTTGCCAAACAGTATCACAGCGACGGTAGTGGAAGTATCTGATTATGTGCCCTCAGATGTCTGAACAATAAGCACAATAGCAGCAATCGGAAGCTTAAAGGCGGACCTGACCTATAGCCCTAGTCCTTTATTCAAATTCCACCTGTAACCTTCACTGTAGGAAAAAGTAGACCACTTGCTACAAATACTTGAGAATGTGGGTGTTGACAGCTTGACTCCACAGCATCCTCAAATCCCTTGGGAAGAGGATTGCTTTGGATCATTTTTTTAATCAGATGAAGTGATCAAAACCAAAAAAAAATAGAGCCTGTTTTATTTTACAGTGGTTCAAAATTTATGCTCAGCACTTCAGTATCAGCAGTTTCTGTGCTGACTCCCTCTTAGAGGCAGGATTTAGTTGCTTGACTGCAGAAATATATTCATTTCCTGCTTTAATTATAGAGGCTCCTGAAAGTGACAAGAATTGTCAAGCTGTGAAGCTGTTCCTTCCATCTGGCTGTAGTTTTGCCCTGGTCTGTCTTCAGGGAGTTTATAGTCGTGGAAAATGGTCAGATACACCTCTAGGCCTGGTATCAATACTGCTGACAGATCTTTCTGTGAAATTTAGAGCCTTTTACTCAAAATAGTTTTTTTTTTCCTATTTGATGTTGATACTAGTTGTCACTTTTGACATAATTTCTGGTAACTTCATGTTAACATGTTGTAAAGTAACACAGTCACTGGAGTGACTGAGCTCTGGTTGATTAGATTTAATTATCAGTAATATCTGCTCATCATTGTGCTGCCCAGGCTATAACATTTGAATTACAAATGGCTGTACTTAAGTTATGTGTTAACTCTTGGGAACATTTTTAATGAGCAGGAGAGTTAAGACCCAATTTACCAAAGGGGCAAAGGCTGTCTAATATGGTGTTTGAGTGGATAGTGTTACATCATGTTCCAAGGCATGGATAAAGACACAGATTCTTCCCAAATATGAATATCTCCTCTCAGTATAGGCTGTCTCAGCTTCAGGTTGAGCTGTAGGACAGGTGAGTGAATTGAACAGTGGATTTCCCAGAGAAGGAAAATAGCTTATTATATGGTAATTGTTCAGTTGATTGAATAGTTATGGTCAATCAAGCTGTTTCTTGGGTAGTAGCTATGTAAACAGGTGTCTGTTCTGTAAGTTTACTGAGAGGGAGAAGGATGGGTTTACGTACAATATTTTTGATTATTTCTAAGAAACAGTTGGTGTTCTAGAAAACATATGCTAAAAAGCATATGGATTTGAAGCACAGCATAGCAGGGTGGTGGCACTAGGCAGACACTCTAGCTGGTAGTGTTAAGCTCTTGTCTTCAAATATGTTGTAGGTATTTAAAGTGAATGCACCACTGCCTCCGCGTAAGGACCAGGAAATTAAAGAGGATTCTTCATATTCAGCAGGATATAACCAGAGTTTCTCTACAGCAAGTACACAGACTCCTCCTCAGTGCCAGTTGCAATCTTCTCATGTTGCAGAACAAACCTCTCTTTCACAAGAATCACTGTCTTCAGGTGAGAACTGCACTTAAATCTGCATTTCAAGTAGTCTTTAAATAACTACAGTTTATAATAGTATTTTAATTCATTATCATGTTCTGTGAGTTCTAACTCAGTGAAATACCTGAAAACTCAGGTGCTATATAAGTGTTTAACATTAAGTTTACATCAACTCTAATGTAGTCAATGGTATATAAACTTAATTTCAAAACTGCTAGCAGGATGAAAGGCTGGTTCAAACTTGTTTCTATGCTAGATAAATAGACTGTCACCTACATGTCTGAATTTCCCAGTAGGTGAGAAATTCAAGTATGTAGTGATATTTGTCAGTCAAACAATCATTTGCTTGGAATTGAAGCAATGATGAAATGCTTTTATTTGGAACCATTAGTTTGGTAATAGTGCTATCTAGTGCTGGGACTTGCTGAATGCTAAGTAAGGAAGTTGGGAGAAGTTGTCAGTCTGACCTGAGGAATGCTGAACTTGTAGTAAGTGGTCTTGAGCTGTTTTATTCAACACAGACCTGACCTGCTTGACATTCAGATAGTGTACCTGGTGGATTTATATAGCTGACACTAAATTTGACATAAAACTAGCCCCTAAATATCTGAAAGAGGTTTCAGGATGAAAGAAAGCAACAACTAGGGATCTGTATTCATAAAGGTATCTAATCAAATGACTCAAGGTTGCTTAAAACTGCTGTTTTTCTGCCACAAGCAGTTTTCACATGACTTAGACTAGAAACACACTGATAGTGTGTAAAGTCAGTGAGACATATGAAGATTAAGAACTCCAAGAACAATATAAGTATAGAAGTCAGGAAAGCATGTTTAGCTCCAGTGCTCCTCATCACTGAAACTATAGATGATGAGCCTTCTGTACATTTTTTTGATGGAAATAATCATATTTTGATTAGCCTTGTACAGTGGCTCTGCAAAGACCTCACAAAGGGGTTTATACTGTTGCTCTGGATCAGTTTTAAGATTCTTGGATATAAAGCATGGTCCAGTGGAAATACATTCATGATTGCAAAGTCTGTATTTAAAGCTAGCGACTCTAAATGAAAAACATTCTTGAATATGTGTAGCTTGGGGCTGAGCTGCCTGAAGCATGTCTGTTGCAGAGGCTGAACCCAAAAATCTGTTAAATCTGTTTTCCATAGTTATTTTATTGCTATCTAGGTACTGAGTTTGTCATTCTGAAGGATATCAATACTGAGGTGACCTAGTTTATTAGATAAACCACTGAGGTCTTGCTAGTAGAACTGTCTTGGTTCCCAGTGAGAGTTCTTAATCAAATGTTACCTGATTTGAATCTAAACTGGGCTTTTTCATGCTGCTAGCAAGCTTGTTCTCACCTATGCAACTGACTCTTGTTGAGTGCATTAGAGGCTTACACTGATAGCCTGGGCTGTCTACAGTGGGCTTTAACAAGCATTATACTCTACAAAACTAAGGGAAGGATCCTCAAGATCCGATTTGAAGTAATGAAGGGGTAGACAATCAGAATATTCAGAGCTGCTTAATTGGTCTCTGAACATCCTAATGCTGCCCTTGCTTCTAGGTATGGTAACTTATTGCAGTTACAAAAATCTTTGAATTTATCTGTGCCTTCTGTTTTAACCAGTGAACTATCAACCTGATGGAGCTGTTCCTGTTAGCAATGGCAGCCTCACCTTTTATCCAGCGCAGGCTAATGTTATTCCCAGACCCCCTCAGCCTTACCTTAACAGTCGTGGGTCTGTCAGAGGATCTGCTAGAGGTGGAAGGTCACTGGCTAGTTCATATCGCTCCCCTGGTGGGTACAAAGGTATGTCTGTAATTACTACCAGCTTAGGAAAAAAAAATACCTGCTGTACTAACACTGGAATGTGATTTAACACAACATGGTATTAAATTCAGGTTCTATATGTGAAACTTCTTAAAACAAGACTTTAAGGGCAATGTGTAGAGAACAGGGTCCTCTTGTAGAATTCAAGGAAGTTCATTCTCACTTGTAGTCTCTGTACTTGTGATTGTCAGATCGAATGGCAGAGCAATTTCATAGCCTTCCTAATTCTGAATGTAGAAACTTTCACAAATAAGTTATTAGATTACATAATTGTATAGCCTTTTCTGTTTGCTATTTCATTTACTATTCCGAACTTTTTACCCACTCTATTTTTCCTCTTGGCATCTGTCTTGCTGACAATCTGAGCAGGCGTTTTTCTTGTCAGATGTCCCTTGCAGTATTTGCCCAAAACAAGATACTCTTTGCTTAGCACTGCTGCCTTTAATATTGCCAGCAGAAACCAGAATGGGGGGAGAGGGTCCTGGTAGTGAAGAACCTTTCTAGATTAATGACAAACTGAATAGTTTTAAGAGGAGAATTATTTGTTCTCTACAGACCAGTTGCTCTTGTGCTGCTAGCTGAAATACTATAGAAAGTTTCAGCTGACTTTAAGCAGATACTAACTTGATCTGACTGGTAGCTGTGGTCTATTTTGCCTTCAAGTGGAAGGGCAGTAAGTGTGTGATAGTTGCTTCAGTTAATGGGCTGAGCCTGCTCAATACCTGGTAGCAGGAATACGTACTAGATGATGAGTTCTATAGTTCTGACTTAACAGCAGTTAAGGGTTTGGTGGTGTCAGGTGTGAAATTGCTTGCATTCTTCTTTGGTATTTAAATAATTGATGGCATTCCTCTTTTATTTAATTTTTTCATGATTTAAATAAATAATAAATTATGATTTTATTTAAATATTTATTTTTAATAGTACTTTAAGTTAATAAGTTATTAGCTAAAGAGGTGAACTATTACAGTAGCACCTAAATGTATAACAGTAGTAGCAAAGTATATGTAATAACAAAAGAAAGTGTGTCTAATTCTCTGTTAAATCCTGTTTCTGGATCTAGCAAGCGTTTCAGCTGTTCTGTGAAATCCCATTAGTATCACAGGCAGTTGTTAGAGTCTGATGTTAATATTTTTAAACATAGTTTTGATATATTCACAGTGGATAGTTATGAGTAGCTAATGAAATGCATTTGTTACAACCCTGTTCCAAGTTCCAAATTTAAGAAGAGCTGTGTTAATGCATAACTTAATATGCATAATTGCCAAAAAAGAGCTGCAGTTATATTCTGGACCTGTACTATAGACCAAACAATGAATAATACTGAATAATCAACTTTTTTGAACAGGTTTTGATGCTTACAGAGGTTCATCTTCAATAACAAATGGCAACTATGGCCAGCTACAATTCCCTGGTAGAGATTATGCTGGAATGCCATATTCTCAGAGGGTAAGTGTTGACTTTGTTTCCAGTAGCCTTCCACTGTACAGGAGCTAAGTCTTCTAATATGGTAGCTTTTCATAATTTTAACAGGTGAACTTGCGAGCTGGAGGTTACATTTGCTTCCTAGACAAAACCTTTTTTGGAATGGTAGACAGCAGCTGAATGAAGTCAGTTCAGACAGATAACATTTCTGTATGACAGGTTGATTTTAGTCTGAAATGCAAACAGATGGTAAATAAGATGTTGTGTGAATGTTTTATTATTTTAAAAGTTGGTACACTAAAATGCCTTTGTAATGTAAAATAATGAGTTCCTAAACGGACTGAGAATGTGGTTAGGCAAAAAAGAAAAAAAAGTAAAAGCAAATGTTCCTGGTGGAAGGAGGGTCTGTGAGGGTCATGGACTTCAGATTTTAAGGGAACTCAACTGAGGGCATAGTTTAGAACCTAACTTGCTAGAACAAGCATCAAAATAGCTCTTTAATTTTATACAAGCTATTATAGAAGCAAATTTTCCATAAGTAAGGCTGTTTATCTAAATCAAAACTCATTATTGTCTATTCTAGTGTTGAAATTTGTTGTGCAAGAAAATAGTGTATTTGCCTCACTTGATGTCAGATTTGCTTACAGCCATCTTCTAACGCTTCCCTTTTAGGATGTTAATTACCAGCAGTGCTATAAACGAGGTGGGATAACCAGTGGTCCTCGAGCAAACTCAAGAGGTAAGGCTAACATCAGGTTCCCAATCAGGTTTCCAGTGGTACATACACACTCTTGGGTTCAGCAGCTGGGGTGTTGTTATGACCAATGTGAAAAACAGTGCACCATCACTGACCTAACAGGTCATTCTTGGTATAAATTAACTGAGCTAGGTGGAAGCTTCAGTGCTGTTCTTAGACAGGATTGCATAGCAGCAGATTTAATTTCACTGTTCTCAGGTTCGAGTCTTCATGGGTCAAAGCTCTGACATAATGATACCTTACTGAACTTCACAAATAAACTAAGAAAACACACTCAGGTTGGTTTTCTCTGTTCAGGAAAGGAGCATTTGGCTTCTTCCCTTAACTGTGCATTCTCTTTTGATTTTTGGGTAAGATATCGAATAACAGAGTTTGTCATGTAACTTTTTCTGTGATAAGTGTTTGGTAATACAGGTTTATTCTGTACTTTCATGGCAGAGTATAAAACCTAAAGAAATAATAAGACTAATTTGAATCCAAGCACAAATAGCATATATTTTGAGAAGTTGTAAACAGGAGTATTAAATCCTACCGTATGTGCTGGAAAAAGCTGGACTTTCAGTGCTGCAGGTGAGAAGTGAGATGAATAGTAGCTGTAGATCACTACTTCAGAGAATAGAGGGAATTTATGGCATGTTGTGGAAGCTGTTTTAGGATAAAGCAGGTCATCTCTCATTTTGAGGGAGGATTCATAGAATATATTTCAGAAGAGAACTAAATATGAGATTGTGGTGAATAGTTGACAAAAGTACTTATTAGCATTAAGATATCATAGCAATTTCCCTTAGTTTTATTATCTCTTAAGGTGTTGCTTTCCAGTGGAAATAACAATGGTTTGCGACTTGTGTGATTGCTTTAAATTTTGCAGATCTATTAATGTTTTTATTCTAAACCCTTTTAACTTAGATATTTAAAAACACTAAATGTTCATTTTGGGAAGTGTAGTGCAGAAAGCTTAAAAGTAACTCTAGTTTGTCAGACTTAAACTATTCTAGCATCGTAAGTTAAGACCTACTAAAGATGTGACTCTAGAAGAATAGTGTTGAGTAACGTGAAGTAAAAATTCAGATCTTGAAGGCGATTAAATGACTACTTGGCTCTAACTCTGTCAGTGTTTTCAGAAGTTACGTTTTATCTCTGCTCAGAAGTTAGCATATGCTTTTCATGCTGATATGTGACAAACTAAAGCTAAAAGTATTCCAAGCTACTGCCCTCTTCTTCTCTAGAGTACAAGTAATTGTTCATAGCTAGCTTGTGTCCCATCTTGCTGAATGCAAGTATGATGAATGTAAACCAGCTTCAGAGTTCTGTTCTTGATGAAGTCCTGTAACTTGATGTGACTGAAAGACAAATCTGTTGCAAAGCCTGTACACTTGCTGCTCAAGATTATGCCTGCAGGCTTAAGTGTATCCTTCTGTTAGGATACTCACTGCTGCTAATGATATTTTACCAGCAGGGTGGAGTGACTCCTCTCAGGTGAGCAGTCCAGAACGAGACAATGAAACCTTTAACAGTGCGGACTCTGGGCAGGGAGACTCCCGCAGCATCACCCCTGTTGATGTGCCAGTGACAAGCCAAGCTGCCACCATCCTCCCAGTGCATGTCTACCCACTCCCACAGCAGATGAGAGTCGCCTTCTCTGCTGCACGAACATCCAACTTGGCCCCTGGAACTCTAGACCAGCCCATTGTGTTTGACCTGTTGCTGAACAACCTTGGAGAAACTTTTGATATCCAGCTTGGTAGGTTCAACTGTCCAGTGAATGGTACCTATGTCTTCATCTTCCACATGCTGAAACTGGCTGTAAATGTTCCGCTGTACGTGAATCTCATGAAGAATGAAGAGGTCCTCGTGTCAGCATATGCAAACGATGGGGCTCCTGATCATGAAACAGCCAGTAATCATGCAGTCCTGCAGCTGTTCCAGGGGGATCAGATCTGGTTACGTCTGCATCGGGGAGCCATCTATGGAAGTAGCTGGAAATACTCCACCTTTTCGGGATACCTCCTTTATCAGGACTAAAATCCAGTGCGATGTTTACAAAAGAGCTGCTCCAAACACCTTGGTGGAGGGGGGTGGGACTAGCTTTGCACTTACTACTGACTTTATAGAGGATATGTGGTTCCATTATTGGGGGAATGATGGTCCTGTTGTGCAAGGTGAAATCATGGAGTTGGGGTACTGAATCAGCACTAATTTGGCACTTTATCAGTTGTGATGTAGCCTTGCTAATAAAGCTGTGAATGTATATTGTTTGCACTTACCCTAAACTGTATTAATGTCCAGCTTACTACACTATTGATTGCCTCAAGTATGGGCTATTCACAATGCCTTGTTGTGCCTCAATAAAACAAGTTAATATGCATTTTAGTATTAATCTTGCTTGTGATTTTAGTTTTAAAATATATCACTGAGCTTATTCCTGATGTGGGGTGTACATGAATATGATTATGTAGAACTGGTCTTAAAGTTTCAGTAATTCAGGGTAACCTGTTGCTTGATGCCCTTCTCAAGTGTTCCCTTGATCAAAATGAATTCAAGATTTGGTTATATACCTTCTTCCTTTTTGCTGAATCACCAAGAAATGAGAAGTGAAATGCTACATACTTAATTAGGACTACTTATTTCAATACATACCTTGTCAAAAGCTAGCATTGTCATAGCATCAGTCCTTCAGTAGTCACTGAAGGGCTAGCTCACACTGTTATTCAGTTGCAATATATTTTCAGGTTAAAATTCACCCTTCTGAAGCATAAACGTGCATGGCTTCCCTTCCCCATGAGATTTCAACCAGTTTGTAATGCAAGTTATCTCCACATTTGAGAGAACTGCTGAGGAATTTGGTATCTGATGCCTGCTTCTTGCATTTTAAATCAAACCTGAACACAAGTGCTAGGAAGCATTTCTGAAATTCCTTTCTTGCAGCTATTGGGCTGTTTGACCAGCCTTCAGCACTCTCTTGTGGCCTGAGGACTGAAGAGACATGAGGTATGTCCTTGTCTAAGCTGCAGTGTGTCAAATACTATAAATAATTTCAATGTTTAAAATGATAATATGAACTAGTAAGAAGGTAGGTCACTGTTTTTTCCTCCTTTCAAAAGCTGCAGTAGATTGTTTTAGCAGTAGGAAGCACTATTTTTGAATCTACTAAAGTAGCCAGTGCACAAGCCTGACTGGCATATCTAAGGCTGAACTGGAACTATGCAAAGTGAAAAGCAGCTTAGGTATCTGCTTATTTAAAGAAAAGTAAACCCCTAAATTTCATCAACTTCACACCTGATACAAAGCTGCTGTTTCTAGGTAACTGGTTTAATAACTTCAGCTTTAAACAGTTTGCCCTTGCTATCGTGCAGGTGCCAAAACAAGTCTGGCATGAGTTCATGAAGTTACTGGCGTAAAGATACTGATTTTGTTCCAAGATCAGATTTCTTTTTCATGCAGATTTTTAGACAGTGATCATACTTTGTCTTGGTTTAATTCCTCTGGCCAATTTTCAGATGTTTAGGTGGGACATGATTTTGGGAGCTCAGTTTCTACCACTACAAAAATGTCAGGACTTAACTATTGTACACTAAGCCTGTGTTTTGTACTTCTCAACATGATAGTTCTGGCTTTAACTGATGAAGAGGCTTATTCCTAGAACGCTTCATACAGACTAAGTATCAGTCTAACTAGCACTTTTTCTTTAGAGTTTCAATTTTGCTTGTATATTAATTGAGAAGGATGGTAGGTAGGCAGAAGTGGTAAAGTAACTTTCAGCTTGCAATAGATTTGCAGATGTGGACAGACTTTGGTTGCTTTTTTCACAGACCTTCCACAAGATTTTTTTTTTTAGACATGTAGGGCACTGCCCCTCTCTCAGGTTGTCTTTAATGGGACTGGTAAATAAGTTAACCCTGTTGTACAGCAGGATATACCTTGCACTTCAAACTGCCTTAATGTAAGTGTATTCATTTAACATGCATCTTATCCTACTTATTCTTACTATATGTACTTGTATGATGGATTTTTGTGTGTTTTAAGAATGAGTGGCCAGTAGTTCCACACATTGCTAGTAAGCTTGGCCCTTGGCAACGTTGCATGTGATTACATGAGTACATGAAGCATGTGTTTTCTACTGCTCCAGCTCAGTCAAGTGTGCACAACTACTTGGGGGACCCACGAATCTTCTTTCTCACTGGTAGATCTAACAGAGACTTAGTGTATCTTTACCTTGCTTATGTTTAAGATATCTGAGGCAAGCATCTTACTTTCAGAACCAGTTTTCCATTTGTATAAGATGAATTTTTAAATTCCTAACTAAAAATACTACAACAGAATTGTGTGGATATGATGAAACAGGAAATTTAATAATTGTACCATTCCTGGACAGTGAACTTGATCATAAGTCACATAGTGGATGGTTTTTCAAAAATACAAAGATTTTTTAGGCTTTATCAGCCTGAGTTAGAATAATCTCTATAGTAGCATCTATTTTAAAATAAAATGCCTGGTTTTTCTCCTGCTCTTTTTATTTAAAAAATACATAACTTGGACAATTTTCTTCCCTTAGAATAACTAAAAATATGATTAATTTTGTCCCATGGGTTTCTCATGTAATACCTTTTTATCTACAGCCCTTGGTTCTCACTGTGTTTCTAGTCAGCTGAGAACACACCCTTTGCTAACCTCTGCTGCAAAAAGGAGTGTAAGCACAGCTGAACAGGTGCTGTCACAAAGAAATTTTCAGATTAGAAGCAATTAAAATGCTAAGGCTGTGTTTAAAAAAATACTGCAGAAGATGAAGCAAAGCAGCTTTTTTTTTTCCACACCAATACCTGGCCAAAATCCATGGGTAGAAAACTGCTATTCCAATCTCCAAAATACCTAAAAATGTGATGTCATACAGTTTTCTATTATAAACACTAGGGTATTGATAGATAATTCTTTATACATTTAGATTAATATTTGTTTTTGAAAGCTTCTCAAAGTACTTCAGAATATTTTAGTGCATTTACTGACACAGTCTTAGTCTACTTCAGAATGTCCAGACTAATGACTGAGTTTGTTATTCTACTTCTGGGCAAGCTGTTTAATAGGGGAGTTTCACAACTTAAAGTATTTTCAAGTAACACTGCATGGACTTCATGGTAAATACTGTCTGACAACACCTTTTTCCTCAGTAATTGTTAAATGGAGTTGCTTGAATTGTGTTAGGAAAAATGCCTTCCTGATTAAGGACAATCAGGACTGATTAAAACATACAAAGGAGCATCATAGTTCTGTTAATTTCCTACTGCTGTTTTGCTGTGTAAATCCTAAATTCTCTCCAGGTTAGTTCTCTTGGGCAGCCTGCTGAAGATAGACTATAAGGGTAAGGAACTAACCTGTATTTTGTTTTGTAGTGAGTGAATTTCCATGTTTCTTTCTCCTGAGGTCAGTGAAGTACTGGACCTACCCTGAAACGGGAGGGTGTGATGGTTGGAGCTGGGAGAGTTAATTTTAATTGGAGTAACTGTTATGGGACTGCACTTTGGATTTGTGACCGAAACACTGTTGATAACACAGGAATGTTTTGGTTATTGCTGGGCAGTGCTAGCACAGTGTCAAGGCCCTTTGCCTCCCACACCACCCCACCTGCAAGTGGGCTGTGGATGCACAAGGAGCTGGGAGGAGACACAGCTGGGACAGCTGATCCCAGTTGTCCAAAAAGATACCCAGGCCATATGATGTGCTCAGCAATACAAGCTGGGGGAAGAAGAGGGGGACATTCAAGTTATGATGTCGGACATCTGAAGTCACCACCACACAAGGTGGAGCCCTGCTTTCCTGGAAATGGCTGAACACCTGCCTGTCCTTTGGGAGTGATGAATGAATTCCTTCTTTAGCTTTGCTTTGAGCATGGCTTTTGCTTTACCTATTAAACTTTCCTTATGTGAACCCACAAGTTTTCTCGCTTTTGCCTTTCCAATTCTCTCCCTCATCCCTCTGCAGTGGAGTGAGTGAGCAGCTGTGTGGGGCTGAGCTGCCTGCTCATGGGGTTCAACCATAACAACAGGTTTCTTAGAGTTTTTCAAACTAGTACTTTTGGGGTTTTTTTTCCAGATTATGGAAGTGAGGGAGAGACAATAATTTCCCAGAACTGCCATGGCTGAGTGCCTGCAGCTAGGGAAACCTCCATCCTGCAGGCTGCAGTGGTGGTGCAGGGAATGTCACTGCTCTGTTGTATTAGTTCAGTTTACAAACCTTTTCCTCCGTGCCTGCTTTGTTATCTACAGCTGCTCCAACAAGGCAGCAGGGGAGATTGCTTTGGAATTTTAACTCAGATCAAAGGATTGTATGTGGAATACCTTTATCTGTTGCAGATCATCCTTGCTAACTATCAAATCTATACATGTCTCTTGAGAAAATTGTTTGAGAGTCTTGTGGAAGATATAAAAAGTCTGTTGTGTATTATAATTGGAGAGATATAGTAGCATAACCAGAGAAAAATGAGTTAACTCCAGTTAGGCACTTGTTCACAAGTCTTCAATCAGCTTAATTTTGTGTCTTGTTTCCCAACTATAAACAATCCTATTAAGAATGAAAAAACTTATAAATTTGTATCTGTGAACAGAACATTTTCAAGTGGTGGTGTACTTGAAAAAGTAATATTGTAAAGTACAAATCTGGCTGGAAAATTAGTCCATGCAGTTTCTTGGCCTTAGATTAAGGTTTCAGAAGGCTTTATGGTAAGTACAGATCTAATCGCTTTGTCATTAGTTTACTATAATGAAGCGAACATTATTGAAAACAGTGGATCACTTTTAGCCTATAGCACATCACACAAAGATCATTTTCTTTCTCATACTTTTCCATGAGCATCTGTTATTAACTAAAACTTGAAGCAGATGCTTGAAGATGCTTCTTAAAGGAACTTGGTTGGCATGGTAAGGGAGTGGTTGTTCTATGTCAGCAGAAAGTGTCACACAGTGTTCAGCTAAGTCTCCACGTGCATTTCAGAACCACCAAAAGTCAAAGGACTAATTCCAAGTAACCTGCAGCATGTAAGGCTTTTCTAGTTTTTCTCCACCTCCCAAAGTTATTGATCTTAATCAGGTTATCTTGATGGCAATTCTCTCAGGAACCCAGTCTGATTTTCACTCAAGTCAAACATGCATTGCTTTAAACTATGGTTTCAGCAACTAAGTTTCAAAATAAGATTGGTTGTTATAAATACTGCATAAAACTCTTGTTATAGTGCACTTGGAAAGTTGTTTGTTTGGTTTGTTTTTTTCTTTTTCTGTATTTCTATGCTGGTGCAACCTAGATTTCAATTTTTTGTTTTCAGTTTCTGTGTGTATCACTTGTCCTTTTCACACTGGGGCTTCGATCAACAGCAGTTAGAGAGCTGACAAGCAGATCTCAGAATTTTACCTCAGATTCTTTATTTGCAGAGCAGCAAAACAGATTAAAAAAAACCAACCAAACAAATCAAACCTAACCATCTAATTCAGTTCCAGATCCATAATTTTGAAGTAGATGAAGCCCAAAGTACTAACAGAATCTCTTGCCCTTACAAAAAGGTATATGAGTTCTTGCTTGTAAGTAGTTACTTTCATTTTGAAATAACATAAAAGTATTTCTACTAATGACTAAACTTATTTTGAGAATAACATAGCCGTTGGTATCTCTGGAGGTTCCTGTTGTATGGAAAGAAGTATCAGGCATCCAGCAACTCCAGCACACAGGTAGACTACAATGCTTGCAACAATAATTCCACAATTAAATCATTGCTGACATATTACAAAGGTAATAAGCATTGTTGAACTGTATGTTATTTGACTTGGAGAGTTACTGGCATTGCCTCATTGATGACTGTGCGCACAAAGAGCATATCTTAAATGCCAAATCTTAGGTGTAAAACCTTTTCCACTTTTTGTGTAATCAACGTTGTGTTTTAAAAGTGACATTTTAGACACAGGTAGTAAGTGCAATAAAATTCTGGAGAACATTTTAGGAAGATATTAAGATAGCCTTTAAGCATGCTTTGTTCTTTATTGATATGTTTGTGTCACCAGCTCTACAAGACTGAAGTCCTTCAAGAAATAAATTTTGTCATTTTCAAGTTTTCTCACCACAGATAAATGCACAATATGGAATGAAACAGCACTGCTCTTAAACTCTCCATAACATGCTAATTTGGAAAAATGGAGTAGAGAGAGAACACTACAGATTCTGTGAAGTAATTTGTTTTGGGTATGCTATGTGATCCAAGATCTTTGAAATGGGCAGTTTTCACTGGACCAGTCTTATTTATCATCTTAACCAAAATGGGAAAATAACAAAGAATTACCATAGTTAACAACTACATAGTTAACATACTTTTTTTTAACACTAACATTGTTTTTGTTTCTATTGTATGATAACAGCACATACTCTCACCTGCTTTTAAGAACAAATGAAAAGGTGAGTGCAAATGCCTGCAATTTCTTGCTGGATGCTGTAGAGCTGTGTTACTGGAGAACAGAAAGATAATGATCTGGTCTTCTGCAACACTTCAAAAGGTGATGAAAACCGCCATCTCCCAAGTGCTGGGTAAGTGCAATTCATTGTTACAGCTGGATTCTTTCCTAATTAGAGGTAAAGTTACTGAGGGACAGTATTTTTTGTATTAAATCACTATAGAGCCAGCTGCTTTAACATCTTCTGTGGTTTATACTGTAATTAGAATGAACAAATGACATGTCCGATGTATTCTTCAGGCACTATATAATGGGATGATCTCGTAATTGCCCTCGTGTTTGACTCTTCCTAAGCACAGCAAGTAGTCTTTCTGTTCTTTCTACCTATTAATCATGTCTCTGGTTTGTAAATGTTATGTAAAGAACATCTGAAGAAGTAACTGAAGGATTTGGCTCACCAAGGTCATGTTAAGTCCTGAGGTTTCTCTGGCATGTTGCTGGCCTGTGAATAACCTTTGATAGACATCTTCCTTGCACCTGCACGGATACTTTAAACCTTACTTTGGTTCACTGGTATGTTCTAGGATTTAAGGAAAAAGGAGGACAGAGGTTGACAATCAGTGGGCCAAGTGCTTGAGTTAAACGAGGTAAGAGGTGGTGTTTGAAGTCAGAGGTGCTGTCTGTGTATTCCTGCCAACCTGAGGTGTGGTGAGCACTTTCACAGGCAAACAGCATTAAGACAAGCAAACCCTTCTCAGGTTCCGCTGATGTACACGACACTGAGGTCAAGTATCCCACAGAAACCTGCTCTGCAGCACAGCGGGAACCACCATGTGCGTCCCAGCATTTCAAAAGCTCCTTGCAGCGGATTTCTGTCCCGCTGTGTGTTGCGCATGGTCCTTGTGCAGGTCCTTGTGCAGCTGGGCATCCCTCAGGATGGCTCTGGATACCTGCGGGAACCGCGTCAGTTCTGCCTTCTTGGAGCCTCTATGGACCACTCGTTCCCAGTTCCCGCTCCTAACACAGGGCAACCCCGTCTGGCGCGCACGCTGGGAAAGCTACCTAGAAAACAGAGTTAAAATACGGAGAAGGAAAACCGGGATTTTGAAACCCTAATTGAAAAACCACCCGCGCAGGGGCGTGGCGGGAGGCACCGCCTCGCCTGCCTTCCGTACAGCAACATGGCGGCGCCAAAGGCCCGCGAGCCCTGCCCACCGCGCGCCGCCGCGGCCCGCTCCCGTCCGTACAACAAGATGGCGGCGGCCTCTCGCCGACCCCTTCCCGGAGCCAGAAGGCGGCGCCGCGGCCGTAAAGCAGCGCCCCGTTTCCCGGTGCCCAGCTGTCGCAAAGCGGTGCATGCCCGGCCCTTTGGGCAGGGGCAGGGGGCGCCGCGGCGGGACCGCCCGCCCGGGACACCCCGATGGCACCGGGATACCGCAGGGATACCGGGACACCCCGGGGTACCACAGGGATATCGGGATAGCCCCGGGATACCGGGACACCGCGGTGGGGAAGGGGCGCCCCCCGGGGCTCAGCCCGGCCCTTGTGGCGGCCGGCGGGGCCTCTGGTGTGGCCCGGCGGCTCCCGCTGTCCCGGCGGTGCAGCCGGGAGGAAGAAAGGAAGGAAGGTGCCGTAGGGGTCGAGGGCAGGGTTTGTCGCGGCATCCCGCGGTTCATCACGGAATGCGCGAACTTGCAAAGGACCCAGCGGCATCGTCAAGTCCGACTCCTATCCTGCACAGGGCAAGAATCCCACCGTGTGCCCGAGAGCATTGCCCGAGCGCTTCTTGAGCTCCGCCAGGCTTGGTGCTGTGAGCGCTGCCCTGGGGAACCTGTCCCAGTGCCCACACCCTCCGGGGAAGAACCTTTCGGGTGTGAAAACCTTACCCTAATGCAGCGGCAGCGTGCACTGAATCAAAACTGTGCCCACAACCTTTGGACGTTCGAGAAAAGAGAAAGTTCTTAGCACAGCGTTAATAAAGCTTTAACCTCCCTGCTTTGAAGGGATATTTGCTCAATTCCATTGGAAGACTGGGGTTTTTTGGTTGTGTTAGCGAAGCAGTCGCTGAGAATTGGCTGTCAGGAATTACTGCCACTTCAGGATTGCTTCTCTGGCTTAGTTTTCTATTTAGGCAACTTAAAACTCCATCTGAATTAGATACAGCTAATCCTTGCTTTAGTAGTTGGTAAGGTCCTTTAGCAAATCGATGGATTAAGTGCTGGACATTGAGAATGCTCTTGGGAATAGTTAGATAAGGATGCAAGACTTTTTTTCTTTATTTAGCATAGTTACTTTAAAAATTCATCAGTACCTATTTTTATCGCTGCTCTTAAGGTCTGAGAGGGAAATGGCAAATATTTGTCAGCAGCCTGTTGCAGAGTCAAAACTACAACACTGCTATTGCAATGTTCTGCTTAGAACAAAGAGGCAGATGTTTTTTTTTGGGTCCTGCTCCTAATGCTGTTGTTTTCACATCACCAATAACTACTGTGAAGCTCAGGAACAGTTTTGAAAGCATTTTAAGACTGAGAGTTGTAGAATATTCTAAATTCAGGTCATGGAAAGTGAAGTTTTCATGAAAAACACAGGTTTTAGATTCAAGAGTGCAAGTACACTTACTGAGAACAGGTTGAGATACAGATTTTTCTTTAAAATAGTTGATACATTTTTCTAACTATTATAAAGTATGAATCTTGAAATTAAGACACCTATTTTTATGTAGGCTTCCTCTTACTAAATGAAGCACGGTGCTTCTGACTGACATAATATGCTGTTGCAGTGCTGGGTTTGACATTACTCTTTGGATGAGAGGAATAAAAGTGCTCCTGAGGAATGTTGCTTAACGTGGGACTTTGACATCTTGAAGCTTTTCAGTGCTTTTGAAGCAAGACTTCAAAGCGACGTGTCAGACTCCCATGTATCTGGTGTTGACATGTCATTGTGTTTCTGCAAGTGCTGGAATCCAGATGCTGTTCTAGCAAAGAAACCAATCCACCAACCAAACAGAAAACTCTCCAACCTGAAGTGGTAAAATAACCCTTGCCTGAACAGAATAGGGGGTTGCCTTTATTCTGGACTTTAGTTAAAGTGAGGCTGCTCCTGAAACACTCGTGGGTGTTGAGGTAAAACTTGGCTGTGTTACCTGCAGTGTACATTGGCATTCAGCTTTGAATCTAGGTAGTGACGAGCTTCCCAGACATGACAAATACTGCTAGTCCACCAGTACAGTGCCTCTCTGGGGGTACCTCATTGCTTGTACCAGTATAGAGTCCTTTAGAGCAATATCAGAATAGTCCCAACTCCATAGTTTGCCTACAGTGCAAAGCACAGGGAATGGAGTTTAAATGAGTGAAAGCTTTTCTACCTCTAAGAAATCCTAGTATGTCTGAAAATGCTTCTTTCTCTTCTGTATGTTCCTGCACCTGTGTAAAGATAGAGCCAAATCGATGAATGTGCTGTCTGCCTTCTAGATTATAATTTAACTGCGTTCAGAGATGGAATCAAGATGCCTTCACCTCCCTTATTGTATCTACTGTGAATTTTCTTCCTCTCGCAGCTAGAAACAGGTGTTGGTTTCCAGCCAAAATTAGTTTATGGTCCATTTATGTCCATTTGTGTCAATCTTCTTAACTAGAATAGGTTTCTTGGTACCCTCTCTGACATATTTGTCAAAGGCTGATCTCTGGAGGCCTGTTTCCTAGCCTCAACAGGCAGTATTTCCTTTGCCCTGTTATGAAACTGAATTTATGAAATCTAATAATAGGAGAGCACAGCTCTTCTCTGCAATGGTTTTCCTTTGAATTGATCTTTCTTGTGTGATCTGGTCATTTTGTGTTTGCAACATTCCAGAAAATCTCATGCTAAATGCCACTAATACCTCATTAGGTATATCCTAAATCTGCAATTATCTTCCTCATGTCCAACATCTACATATTTCTTATCACTCAGTGTGCCAAGGTCCTTTTTCCCTGTGGTTGTTCTTTACCTCCAGCTTTTAGGAGAAACTTCTATTATTCTTGAATATATGACCATGTACTTTGTCCTATTACTTCATTTTTGTTGGTGCAGTTCTAAAGATGATTCAGTTCTTGATAGGATTTTCTGATCTTTCTTCTTGCTTGATGTTACTTCCGAGTCATCAACAAACTTCACTTCTCTCTGTGATCTGAACAGAACTCTTAAGTGTGGGATTTGTTTGAAATCTGATTCCTGTTAAACTAGACCAGTAATTTCTTGCCAGGTCAGTAATCTCTGTCATGTAACTGCTGTCATTTCCCTGTTGGTTTTGGTGTACGCATCTTTTCATCCCTCTTTTCTTCTTTTGTTCCCCTCTCTCACTTGCCCCACTTGTTTTTCTTCAGCTCTGTCACATCATAATCAGTGTGCACTTTATGATGGTATTTATCAATCACACTGACTGGAACCGTCAGTTATCATACCAAGAAAGATAGTCTATTTCTGTGCATCTTTCTTGGATATCTGTTCCAGCCTATGACATTTGTTACATCTGTGTCATAGACTTCAAGGTTTTTTACTGCGTTCATCTACTTATTGATCTATTAACTGCTTTCATGTGCCAGTTCTTGGAGTGCTGTGGAATGGACTGTCTGATCACTGACCACGCAGAGTAATTTTGATTCCAGGTCGGATAGAATTTCCATAGTTTTTATGCATTAATTTTCAGTGGCTCAGTGTAATGCATTTCTTTGGCCTGTAACAAAGGGGGAAATAGCACAATTGCAGAAATACAGTTGTTTGTTTTATTATTGGGCAGGAGTTACATAATTTGGCTTTGACAGGACCTCAGTACCAGTGTTTGAAGAAGAGTGATAAGATTGCCCAACAGCAGAGGAGTTTGGCTTCCTCACGTATTTTTTTACATATCACTGTTGAGCTGGCTACCATAGTAGGCAAGGATCTTAAGGTGCCTCTGAAAGTGACAGTGAGCTCCATGTGATACCTAGAGGAAGAAATCTCAGGTATTTGTGTTAAAGACTGGTTTCATTATTAAAAGTTCTGTGGAAAGTGGAGTTTCATTGAAACTGGATGTATTTGGCAGCAGGATCTGTATAGGAAAGATGCTCAGGTAGATTCTTACACGTGCTTATTTTCACTGTATGGGAAAATACTGCGTGTTTTCCTGTTCTCACACAATACTTCTGCATGTAGGCAGGGAATGAAGAAAGTGTCTTTTGAAGTTCTAGTTTGTTTCAACAACTGTTTGTGACTGACAACGTATAAAAACAACATATAAATACTGTTAACAACTGTATTAATATTCCCAAGTGTGACAAATGCTGGTGGAATATCTAAGGAACACATTTTCAGCACGCAGCAAACAGAAAATAAAACTTGGTAAACCAGGTAGTGGAACATTTGGATCAAATGTGTTTAAGCCTTAATCTTTGTAAACAGTTAATTGCTTATGAAATCAAGGTACAAATCTCTTGTGTTTGTCTTTGCAAACAAAGATGTAGTGCCTTGTTTTTTCAGCAATTTTATGTGCCATAATTGGATTCAGAGCTACAAAAAAAGTGATGTTTGCTACTGGTGGAGACGGATCATCTTGGCTTCACTTGCAGAACCTGAGGGAAGGCTTCCGGGTTTCCCATATGTGTTGTTCTAGAGTGTCCTCTTGTTGTTCTGTAAGGGCAGAAGCACCTTGCAGTTCCAGTCTGCACTCAAGCACTGTTGCTGTCAATGCAGTGGGAAGGTCACTGACAAATGTGATTCTGGAGCAGTTGTTTGCTGTGGGCTTTAAATGTGACAGCCAGCAAGACACAAGAATAATGCTTCCTGAAATGAGTTTGGTAGTCTATAATGTGTGATAAGTTGGGAGCCAGATCTGAACATTAGATGTGAAAGGTATCTGCTTCAGTAAGATCCATTTGGGGAAACCTCCTCATATTTTTCTAGCTTATCTCTCCTTGCATTCTAGTCCTTTATAAGGTGTTCATCTTGAGGTTTTTCAGCTCTGAGGCTCACTTGGGTGTCATATGTTCTGTACCTAATCAGATTGGAAGAAGAAATAGGCAAAAAATGATGTTTGGAATACTGAATCTGTGATGCTGAGGCAGGGAAGCAAATGTTAGGTCAAAGGTGGAAGAACAGTACAGAAAGATGTACAGCTGCAGTGCACAGATCCTGAGATAGTGGACACAGATGGAATAGCTTGCATGGGGACATAAACATCTCCATTGCTGTAAATTTATCCAGTTGTATCTTCCCAGTGCTGTATGCCTGTCCCAGTTTGTCCCATCCTCTTAATCCCAGTGGAAATTAAATGACATTATATTTTAGCATAAATGCTCTGATCTGTGATTCATACAAGAACAGTCAGGATGTGTTCTACACAGCTTTAAAATAATTGCTCTTTATAAGCACTCAGTGAAAGTTTATTTTTCATAAACTTCCAATTTCTACTTCAAAATAGACACATGCCCCCATGGATCAGCACCCTCATAGGGAGTTTTACCAAATCACAACCATGTGGATTCGAGGCAATGTAATTATTCACAAACTGCACAAAGCAGCATGCTGTGTTAACTGAAGTTGTGCTGAAGGACTTTTTCAACCATCTGGTGCCTCCCTGTGGCTCCTGGGCATGGCTCTTTAAAATCAGCAGCCAGTTTTCCGTTCCTTCTGTGGGACTGACGATGTTCCTATTCTCCTTTTGTTAAGGTGCAGCTGCAGTAATATAAAGAACTGTCTTACTGAACTCACCCAGCTCCGAGTTCTTCTCCTGTTTACACAGTGCACACCTGACAATTGCCTTGCACCTGCTTGTGTAATGTGTGCAGCTCTACTTGCTGATGCCTGGAGCAGGGCAGGGAAGATTGTGATCCTAAGATCACAATTAGCATAACAACTAAACAAACGAGAATGTGCTGGTATAGGAAAAATGTTGCTGCATGCAGCTTTTTAAAAAGTCCTCTGTTCTAAAAACTGCAAGCGGCATGTAGTTTTCCTGACCGGGTTTGTTGGTGCACAAGTGAGCAGGATGGAATTTGAGCTTCACAAATACAACAGAATTGGGTGTCTTGTTTCTAAAATGGGCTCACAGTCTCTGTTGATCTCTACAGCATTTGCGTTTCTGCAAACAAGTAGTAAATAGAGCAGTGTAAAAATGTGAATTATGGCCATGACAATAGTATGGAATAGGAGGATTTAGCGGGCCCTGTGATCTCTTTAGGAGTGGTGGTATGTGAAGTGTAAAGGAACCCTGCCTAGCTGTGTGCCGGTAGGGATGGGACCCCCTCTGGGACACTGTGCGTACCTTCTGCGTAACATGTCCTTTGTCACTCCAGGCGCTTGCTGAGAGAATCTGGCACACAGGCTGAGTGACTGCATTTGTAAATATCCTGGCAAAACTTCAGGGATAGCAGTTGGACACCAACGCAAGTGGTACCAATAAAGCTCCTGGAGTAGCAGTGACTTTAGTGTGGGTTCTGTCAAAACTGTTTGGACAGGGAAAGGGAGATAATACTGTTATCACTGTGTCCACCCTAAATGTGGTACTGGTGGAATTAACAGCAAGAAACCACAACCAACAAAACAAGCCCACAAAAAGTCGCATTTTTAATCAGTGTGTTTATAGTAGTGAAAGCTGTTTGTAAATTGGGCCTGAGAACAGCATATGGGTACTGTTGAGAACAAAAAGGACTGTTAAAGAGTTCACGCAGATTTTTGGTTTTCTGTGCTGCTGAGATTTCTTATGCTTGTCTTACTCCTTGACGGCTGAGTGTTGACTGCTGGAGGATGATGCTGCAGCCCCATCAGAGGCTGCCAACACTGTACACAGATTCTGTCCAGTGATGAGTGAAGGGCAAGCTTTGCACTCTGGGATACTCAGTTAAAAGTTGATCTTTGGAATCCTGTATACTTCATCCGGTTCAGCATGTCTGTGGATAAATGAAGTTCTTGTGCTGTCTGTTACAGCTTTTACTTCATTTGGAGCATTTCATATGGATAATTAAAGTTTATAGTGAAGGCAATTGCAGGAGAGTATGCTTTTGATTTGCCACCTCTGCTTTTATCTTAGATCTCAGATTACTCTATAAACATCAAATGAGCCTGTGAGCTTGGAGTAGGTTGGAATTACACTATCATTATAATGGATAAAATGAGGACCAGAAAGTTAAGTGACTTGGTAAAATTATCGAATGATAGGGTCGCGATGCAGCTGGTACACTTAAGTGTCATGAAAGCAATGTAATTTTATCTCATTATGGGAATGATAGATCAAGGAACTGGGTACATGAAAAGCAGAACATACCTCTTATTTCACAGCTTTTGAATTAGGCAGAGTTTATGAGAGAATATAGGATACTTGAATACTTGTGCTTAAAGCATAGCTCTGGAAACAACCTCATAACTGCCAGGCATAATCTAGTGGGAAGGAGATACTATAAAAGCTGAAATAGAGAAAGCTGCTGCCATCTAGCCCCAAGAAACATCTCTCTTTGAACATAAATCACATGGATCCAAGGGATGAAAGATCTGACCTGCTAGTACTGACTGATGTTGCCAAGGCTTAGTAGTAACTGCACCCTGCTGAGTCAGCGATTCCTCGCTGGAGGAGCCCTGGTGAATGGCAGCAATATAGTGCTATCAGATTGTCACATCTTTTAAATCTGGCCTGCTTTGCTCAGAAGTTCAGTGAGCATTGTTTTCTCTTTGAAATTCTTCAGTTGCATGGCTGATATAGTGTTTGAAAAGTTCCAAGGAAGGCTGTGGGTTTTGAAGTGCCTACACTTGATTTTAATTGAAAATGTTTATTGTGTTGTTGCCCCAATTTTTATTTAGATGCACTATACATTTAGCTCCTTAAAAAGACAGTTGTGTATGGCTAATGCAGGTGGTGTTTACACTTGAAAGTAATTTTAATGTTTTTGTGATGTTTTCAATATTGGTGTTCTGATACAAACTAATTTTCAAATAGATGGCGTGTATTGATGAAGGATGTCAATATCCATTTGACATACAAGGCTAAATTAAATGATTCGAAGACAGATCTTTAGTACTTCTCATTGTGTATTCTCAGAATTACTTAAATATTCATTATCACTGATCTCTGACTGAGAACCTTGTCACATTCCTTATTCCACCTATGTGCTGTTACATGCTTGGCTTTTACAAGTAATTATTTGGATTGCTGCAGATCTGGGTAAATCCAAGTGCTAAAACCTTTCATACTTCATGAGGAGAGTGCAAAAGCACTGCAAAATATTTAGTTTGTATTTTTTATTCAGCATTTGCGAATAGAGCCCGCTTTAAACATAGTGATTTGCTAACTGTGTTTTATATGTATTTCAGTCCTATAAGATCATCAATTTTGCTCCAAGTCTGCTGCAAATCATAGTATCGGATCAAGTTGAATTCCCAGTGCGTCAAGCAGGTGAGATAAATTCCTTGTGTCATTTTCTTTCCGTAGAAAGTCAGTCTGTTAGTTATTTCAATGGAGTATTGAGCTGTCACAATGTAAGCCAGGTCAAGTTTGTTCTGAATGAGGAAATGAAAAGGACCTGTCTTTGCTATTTCTTTGCTACATGAGGGTCAGATAAAACCATGGGTATAGAGTAGAGTCCTGCTTTGGCTTCCTTGTGTTTATAGTGATCCCTACTGGTTTGCTGTGAGGCTGATGTGAAAAGAGAATGATTTCTGCTCAAAAGTGAGCACCCAGGGGAAGCCTCAGGTATTCTTTCCCTTGATGGTGAAGAAGTAATGATGCCAAGACAAGTGTGAATTTAAAAATAAAAAAGTGTATCTTGTTTGAATGCCTGTTTCTCTATTTGAATCTCTTTTCCTGAAAAAACCAAAAGTTTCTAAAAAATAGAAAAATCCTTAGTCCTCTAGACCAAGGGTAGCTGCTCTTGGTGAGTATCTGGTGTCTGCTTACAAAAATAGATATAAAGGAAGGTCACATCACTGATAAGACACACATTTGTAATCTAAACATGTCTAGAAGGATTTCCCAGCTCTGTGTGAGTTCAGGTATCATGATGTAGTTAACTTTAGGATATGCATTTTTTGTAAGATCAGATTCTAAATTCTCATAATCCAACTATTCTACAATATTTTTGACAAATACAGAGAATATTCAGCTCTTTCAATAAATTATTAATACTGTTTCATACACAGCTTTGTTTTTGTCCTATGGAACAGCATTTTCCATAGAAGCCCTGTTGGGGTTTTTTTTGGTACAGATCCTACTAATCCCCTTGGTGTGTTGGGGCGTGCTGACATATGCTGTTTGTCATGCTGGCGTTTGTTTTTTCAGAGATAATCCAACTTTGAATGGCATTGTTAAACCATTCTTTACTAAAGTTTGATGCTTAATCTAAACTCCATGAGGTCATTTTTATAAATTAATCTCTCAGTATCATTCAGGAAAAAACCCAAGTATGTAGAATGTAACTTCATTTTTTTTATTTTAACAGGGTAGGGCTATAAAATAAAAAAGCACATTTAAATTACATTTGCAGGTCAACAGATTTCCCTGGGGATTTTTTAAAAGCCAGGAATTTGTATGGACAAAGTAAATTAAAGTCTTGGGCTGGCCTTTCTGGACCTGTTTCTAGTCTGAATATTTTGCCATGTCACAGACAAAGAGCTGTTTTGACTCTTGCTCCTATAAAATATTTTACAAACTACATGTTTTTATACTTTGTAATTTGTCATCACCAAGAAAAATTATTGTACCCAAGGATATCTTATTTATACTTTAAAACCCGAGCTAGTAATCAGCCAAAGTAGTGTATGGGGATAAGAGTTTATTAAGAACATTCCTTTAATGCCTCACACTGTATTTTCTGTGTTTCCTAAAGAACACCTACAGGCATTTTAGTACTGGTGTATAAATGCTGTTTTATATTCTGTTGAAGATTAACTTTATTTTTCATGTTTTTGCATGTGAGACAGAAGGGAGCAATTCTAAAGGATTATGGGAAATCCTAATGGTGAGATAAAGCTTAGGGAATTCACAACAAACATTTCTGTCTGAATAGAAGGTAGGCCACGTGCCAGTTTTGTGCTGGGCATTTCCCCAAGCAGAGTGTCCCATCTGTGTGTGCAGTGATTTGTTTACACGAGCCTTCCAAAACTTCACTTACTGAGTCTGAGTAGTAGTTTTAGGGATGAATAAAATTACAGATAAGGAGATTTTTGTTTGCTTGTTTAGACGGTGGAGTATTATGTCCGTATGGAAGACTGCTGTAATAAAGAATGTACCTCGATAGAAGCTGACAGAAGTATCATCCTGCTCTGTTTAGGACTAGGCACTTGAGCCTGATCTTGTGTGAAATCATAAAAGTTTTCCTGACTCAGCTGTGCTTGGTGCCTGTAATTTCTAAGAACTCATGTGATGGTTTTCAGTTGTTTTTTCAATTCTTTGTTCTACTTTCAGCTGTACTACATGTTGAGCACTGAGTAATGTGGAGGTGTGTCAGAATTAAATTATTATTTCCCCAATGTCCGTATTTAGCTGCCATTTACCTGAAGAACATGGTAACACAGTACTGGCCAGACCGTGAGCCACCTCCTGGAGAAGCAGTGTTTCCTTTCAACATCCATGAAAATGATCGCCAGCAGATTCGTGATAACATCGTAGAAGGAATAATTCGTTCTCCTGACTTAGTGAGGTACCTTTACATTGTGTAGAGATGTTTCTGTTGTTTGCATTTTCGACCTACCACTCTGGTGTTGTTAACATGAGAATGTCAGTACTTTGGGAAGTGAAACAAGTGCTTGTCTTGCAAAAGCAATAATAATAAATTTAAACTTATTTATGTGCGTTTGTTTTTCAGAAATGTAGTAACCCAGCTGAGAGCTCTCTGATGTGCTTTATCCTCTTATGGTGTTGTTCAAAGTGTCTTGTAACACTTGCTGTAATGACAGCCTGTCTGTTGGCTGATTGAGGGCAAATAATGTACAGGGTGATGCAGAATTAACCATTCAGGGGAAATAGTGCCCAAGATTTGTTCTTTTTTCTAGTAGACCTTTTCTTAATTATTTCAGCAATTTTTTTAATGAATTCCCAGTGTTTAAATGTGTATTACTGTTCTTGGTTTTAAGATGTTAAAAGAGTGAAGAATTACTCTTCTCTTTTTGCTGGAAGAATAGTTAAGAATCACAAACATACTACAGTCTATGATTGTTCACCCCTCTAATTAAAATGAGGCTGATAGGATGAGATTAGTCTGTAGCGTATAAATGTTCATCTTTGAAAAACAGAAGAAAATCTTCCTTTACTGTCCTTCTCGTAAATCTACCAGCTAGTTGCCTGAAGATGTCTTTATTTTTCAATAATCATATCTGGAAGAGGAATGATTGACTACAGATTGAAATTGAAATCAGAGATAACACTTCAAAAATAAGGATGCACCAGAATGGATTAGTCTGCAATAGCACTGCTGTTACTGAAGGTCTTTATGAGTAGATTAGACAAACACCTGCCAGGAATGCTTAGTGTATAAATGGGCCTGTGCAGAGACAAGAAGATGAGCTAAATCATCATTTCTAGTTCAGCTTTTCTAATGTGCCCTGACACAGATGACTGGTATCTCCACTGAGAGATAGGTGCTCCTTGCCAAGGTTGTGCTGTGAGGTAAGGAAATGCATGTTGTTTCTGTAATAATGAGGTAAAGGCTTGTAGTTTCCCCTGCCATCATGTCATAAATACCAAGGCTGTATTTATATAAAGGAACACAAAATAATGGAAGTTCAAGATTTTTTTTGCAAGCTAGCTCAGGCATGGTTTCCTAACCTGATATTTAAAATACCATGGTATTAAAATGGTGGTCTACATCTAAAAGGAGTGTTGAAAACCCTGGAGCAATCACCTGGAATAAACTACAGGGGTTTTAAATACTGGAAAAACTTGCCGATTTATTAGAGGTTAAAAAAGTCAAATTTTGCTGGTCCTAGTCTGATATTTTATTACTGATATTTTTCATGGTTTGCATGTGAGAATAAGGGGGAAGGAGGAACCAAATTGGCAATAAACAAAAACTTTAAAGGCTTGAGGGGAAAGGTAAGTTTGTACAAAGATAAAAGGATTAGTAGATGTAGGGTCCCATATTGAACTCCTTTGTAATAATGGCTCCTTATGTAATGGACTGCAAGAGGATACCCAAGAAAAACTAAATGTGGAAAATACAGAAAATATTTTTTCATTCCTTAGCAGAGCCAAGAGTATTTCTTTACAACTTCTAGTTCAGGGCTGGCTTTTTTTTAGTGACGCCTTACTTTAGACAATTAACAGTCCTGCCTGGCCTCACCATGGTGAGTGACATCTAAAAGTGTGTGGAAGGAGAGAAATGGTAAGATGTTTTTATTTAACTGGCTCTGCCATATGCTTTGGAAGTTGAGAAAGTGCTGTTCTAGAAGATCCCAGGAAAACTAATGTCTTGAGGAATCTGTGGCTTGGATCATAACACAGACCATTACTGTTTAATGCAAACATACAAATTTATGTTTTTGTGGTTGCTTTCAGCCTCATAAGCAAGCATAAACATTCATTTTTAAAGTACAAAGCTAGCTGGTTTCATGAGCAATTAATTCTTTTAAAATATTGCCTGATGCATGTGGAGAGGAATGGGAGAGGGAGAGCTAAAATGTTCTGAAATCAGTTTCTTCCTCAAAGTTAAATACCCTGGGATTTTTTTCTTGCTTTTCCTCTGTCACTTTCCAGAACTCTTTCAGTGCTGTGAAAATACATATGATACTTCTGACGTAATATATGTCTTGTAGCCAATAATCCAAGATTTGGGATCTATCCTTTAATTTGAAACACTATGCCATGATCTTACTTGCTTATAATGTATTTCTTTTTCCCTCCTGCTGCAGAGCCCAGCTGACAATGTGCCTCCGTGCTATCATTAAACATGACTTTCCTGGCCATTGGACAGCTGTGGTAGACAAGATAGGCTACTACTTGCAGTCTCCAAACAGTGGGAGTTGGCTTGGGAGCCTCCTGTGCCTGTATCAGCTGGTGAAGACTTACGAGTAAGTTGATGTCCATCAGTAGGTGAGGAATTGGTGCTTTTAGTCTCGGGTGATTACTGACAAGGACTTTCTTAAGGGCACTGGCAGTTCCACAAGGAATTCAGGTAGAAAATGGGAGTTAATAATTATCATATGCTTCCTTCCTGCAAATAAATTAAAGATATTCATCATCTTTATATCATCAGTGACTTGAAAGCAGAGATGTCAGAAATAATCTGTATTAATTTACAAGATATGTTTTTCTTGAGGCCTTGTTCTTTTGATCTGATTTAACCTTTTAGGTGAAAAGTTCCAAGTATTTATAACTTCCTTTTTTAGAAGATTCCCCAAATGCTGGATGTATGAATGCAAATTATTTTCTGCTTTTATGTAACGAATAGTGTTGTCATTGTCATATGTACAATTGCAGGTCTCTTGCATATGTGCCTGTACTGTCCTCCTGATAATCTAAATCCACAAAGTGTGAATTAGAAGCAGTGTAGTAAGCTTTCTCATTAATTTCTTTTGTAATTGCCTGTTGCTTGACACATACGTATAAACCACACAAAACTAATGTAAATGGAAAAAGAGAATATTCCAAAGCAAGGAATTGTCTTTCCCCTTCAATGGCTGTTCACTTCTGTTGGTTCAGCACCTGGCTTGGGTTTGGCATTGGTATGATTGTCAGAGAAATTCAAGTCCCTGCTCCTGGGAGGTGACAATTCAATAATAAAGAACAGTAGTTCTTCCTCTCCATAGTTGTATTTGGATAAGGTAATATTTGTTGTTTTTCATTTCTCTATTTATGGGTATTTATAGTGAATTTGCACAAATTGTTGAGATGGGGGCTAGAGGAGGGGAGAGTGAACGAGCAAATGCTGGATATTCTCTTTTTTTCTAGTTTCTTTTTCTTCTTTTTAGGGTGCAGAAATTAAATTGCTGGTTGGGAATAGGTATTAGAATCTCCAGTGTGTACGTCCTGGACCAACATTTTTGTTTCCTTTGCAGATACAGAAAAGCAGAGGAACGAGATCCTCTCATAGCAGCAATGCAGATATTTTTGCCTCGGATTCAGCAGCAGATGATCCAGCTTCTGCCTGATAACTCCCATTACTCTGTACTGCTCCAGAAACAAATCTTAAAAATCTTCTATGCTCTTGTTCAGGTTGGCATCTATGAAGAGGAAAATCAAAACTTTTGCTTTGCTGGGCACAATGACCCTTTTAAGTACACTTGGGTGTGATTGAATAAAAATACTCATTTGGATGGGCAAAGTCACGTACAATAAACAGCAGTTATAAAAATATGATATTTGTTGACTTTTCTACTTGAAAACTTGTCACATGATCTTCCACATCAAATTTTTAAAGAGTATAGGTACTTCTGCACATACTGTCAGTAATCTTACTGGAGAAATGTTCCTATTTTTATAAAATGTCACATAACTTGATATGAACTCTATGGGTATCTACACTGTGTGCTTGACTTCTGAAATTGTCAGTAATGGATATATTAGTGTAATTGTCAGTTACTGCACTTCAGTAGGTGGCACTTCTCATTATCTTCTGAAGATTGGACAGATATTATTTGTTGAAGGGCATTTATTACAGAGAGATGAGTCTAGCTTTTACAGCAATGGGCTTGCTGAGGGAGTACTTTCAGAGAATCAGAAACAAAACCAGATCCTACATAAGGAGCAGCCTGAACATTCTTGGGTTAAAAAGCTAAAATAGTTTGTTATTATAGGGGGTGAGGTTTAAAAAGATATCAAGATCCTATTTTTCTTTTCAATGAATTGCCTGAATATTGTCACTTTACTTTGGATTTTATAGAGAAGTAAGTTTTACTAGATAGTAACTAGGTAGTAATAAGGAGTACATTTTGCTAAAATGCTGTCGGTTTGCCCAAACCTTGTAACACAGACACAACTGGGTCCCTAAAAGGTAGGTGGGCTGTTATGAAGAAAAGAAGGAACTAGAGTTGACAAGTTCTTAGACCAAGGAACTTATTTCAAATTGTCTGCTCAGAAATTCCGCTGTAAATTGTACCAAGAAGGATGCAAGTAGAGTAGTATTGATATGTCACCTAATTAGTTTTAATTTTGCTTAAAACCTCGTCTTCCTCAGAATGTAACTACTGTGGAAAGATCTGCATTTTACAGAGAAAACCAGTATTTCATACTTGTTTGTCTTTTTTAATTTTATTATTTCAGTATGCACTGCCACTCCAGTTGGTGAATAACCAGACTATGACCCAGTGGATGGAGATCTTCCGGACTATCATTGATAGAAATGTACCTCTGGTAAGTTTTAGTTTTATGAAGACCTGATACTTGTGTGTTGGTATTTGAGGAACAGTTAATATAAGCATTTTCTAGGCGTTCTTTTTTCAAGATAGATATTTAAGGTTCTTGTCTTTGGAATAAGTGGTGTTTCTGACAGAATTGCAGGAAAGTCATATGAACTGTCCAAATTTCATTGTCTGAGGTAGAGAAACCATGTAAACTCCACCCTGAAATGTTTTGGAATGTTTCCAAGTTTCTCTCCGATGAGAATCAACAGCTCATTGTAAATCCATCATCTGTCTCTGTTCTTCTTTTTCTTTTATTCATGCTTCTTATTTCTTGAATAACAAAGTAAAAATGGTAATTAAATTCTTATTTGTGTGTGTACAACATTAACCGGCATTTCCTAAGTTTTCTAGAAATTTATTTCACAGCCTTAACTTTCTTGTAACAGCTAACATTAGTATATGGTTAGAGTGTATATATTTGGAGGGGTTAATATAGTTCTTAATTTTTAAACCAGAGTGTGTGTTCATTCAGGTATATCTGAGAGTTTGCATTTCTAAATATGCATAATTTTGAAAACTAAAGGACAGGCATTGTGTAAGTATTGCACATATACATTGTAGTGGCTAATTAAAATAATTGGGAACTCCTGGATGCTATATAATTGTTAACAGAACCAATGCTTTAGTCAATACTGTGCATTTATATTAGTTTACTCAGCAAGGAATGTTTAAAGCACAGTTGATCTCAACAAATCACATAGCTAATTTGAACCGAATGTATTTATTTGCAGGAGACTTTGCAAATTGATGAAGATGATAGGCCGGAGCTGGTGTGGTGGAAATGCAAGAAGTGGGCGTTGCATATTGTAGCTCGTCTCTTTGAACGGTAACAAGCTAACAAACTGATGAAAACATGAATTTGGGTTACAAATCTGTACAAGTACGTGAGGTGCCATCAAACAAGACAGTTTAATCAGTGTGACAGCACATGGTCACTGGAGAGGTTTTCCTACTGCTGTCCTCTTCCTAGCACTGGCACAGCCACTGTTCTGAACTCTTAGTGAAATGATTTGACTCTCTAAGATGGCAAGAAACTTGCCCCACAGGAAAAGTAATTCGTCTGTTTTACTATATCCAGCTACCGGTGTTTATAATCTCAAATATAAAGGCAGTGGAAGATTTGAAAAGAAGTTCATAAACCTGGAAGTTACAGAGCTTGTGACAAAAAGTCAGTGATATTTACTTGAGTATAGTATTTTACCTTAGGATAATTTAAGAAAAGGGAAGTGGAGTGATATAAGGGAAAAGATGGCTTGGGAGGAAGCTGTGGGAAAGGTTTTGTTTGCTTATGCAGGATCCTTTATGGTTTATAAAGTACTGTTTTCCTGACATAGTAGACTTCTCACAGTGTAAATACCGGTGTCCTTTTCTTTCTAAAGGTATGGAAGTCCTGGAAATGTAACTAAAGAATACTTTGAATTCTCAGACTTCTTTTTAAAAACCTATGCTGTGGGTATACAACAGGTGAGCACAGTACATTTTTATGAACAGCATCATTTTGACTGAAGAAATATATTATTTTTTAACAGTGTGCTTGTATCAAAGTTCATTAAAGAATAATGGAGGGAGTCAGGCAGGTTTTCCTTTAGAACTCAGTGCCATACAACTGAGGTGTAATAACACAAATTTTCAGCAATTTGAGAATCTGCAGGAAAACTCTGGGAAAAGACAAGTGCTGATAATTAATTAAGCATCCTTGATATAGCTGAGAGAAAACCTTTTAATGCAGAGGCCTCACTTTGTAGAAGGGTGTACTTTCAGGCAAGTTTTTACTAAGTGCTCTTGCTGCAAACAACTTAGGTGTGGTAATCTGATGACATTTTCATTTCAGGAAGATACAATCAGACTAGAAGATATCTGAAGAACAGAAATGAAAGATTTATTTTATGCCTGGAAAGCATATGATATGAAAATATAGCATAAATTCATAGTTTGCAAGGAAATTATTTTTGTTGAGGAGTGCTAATTATTTGTGTTTAACATGGTGTGTGGAGACAGTTCAGTTCTGTTAAGGTTGCTTAGAAGAGAAGCAATTTTTTTCAGAGTTTTCTGTGTTTGTCTGCCCGCTCAACTCGAGGACCCTGTGAGTTTCCAGCATCTCCCTGATGTGGTAGAATGGCTATAGGCCCTGGGTACTCAAAAACCCTGGAAGTGCTGACTTCCAAGATCAGATGATTTTGGCCCAGCTCCTGTTTCTCATTCATCCTGCCATATACTGAGTGATTGGGAACAGTAGTTCCCAGGCTTTTGCCTTGCTAAAGCTCGTGACTGTCTATACTTTTGGGTTACATATTCAAAACAGACCACTAAGAAGCCAAGAGAATGCAGGCTGCTCTCCTGCTCCTGATTCTCTCTGGCCTGTAAGCCTTGAGAAACACTCAGGAATACACTTTTTCAAGTGACAAGCGTTTGGATAATTCATATTTCCAGAGCATGTGGCTCCTTAGCATGCTGCCAGATGAAATAACCTTGACATGGCATCTTACAGTTTAAATTTGTTGTGTCTTTGATGCAGAGTGCCAGGCTGCTGTTGTCATTTCAAGTCAAATTTAAATTAGATTTCAAAACACCAGGGTTTTCTACAGAACAAAATTACTTTTCTCTATCCAGTTTGACAACAAAATAGTTTATCCATGGGAGAGGAATGGTTGTGGTAAGGCTGTAAATTAAATGAAAAGGGAAAGAGTGTGATATCTGTTCTAAATTCCTTGCAATGTTTAACTTCTGAGTGGAAAAGTAGACTCCCATGGGCAGTTACAATTAGAAAAGCCTAAAGTTTGTTAAGGTGTTAAGCTATATTGCAGAAGGGACAAGATAAATAAACTGGATGATATGCACATTTCTTCAATTTCTGGCTCTTAAATGGTGATTTGTCACGTTTTCTTGCAGAGTTACTAAGAATTCTAGTGTGAATATTACATTACTAAACCTTCGTTACTTATTCATCAGTTGTTAAGTGCTGACACTGTGCTTGAGTCTGTATAAGATACAGACAATTCTTGTCCAAGGAACATGTCATACAAAAGACTTAGTATTCCTAATGAAGGACCTATATTCAAAATAAAATTTATTAAAATATTCAGAAAAATTATGAAGCAGAATTATTCTCCTGGAAGTATAAGACTCAATATTTTGTTATGCACTGCCCTTGATTTTTATTGTTATTCATTTACATTCCAGTTCTTTACATCTACTAATAATTCATCCACCATTAGTGGCTTTGTACTGTGGAGTTTTCTTGGTAGAACAAACCTTTATGTTAAGGAAGCTTTATATGATAGCGTGTATAATAGCATACTATAAGTGCTGTCTGATGGTTGCAACAGGTAGTTGAAGTTAAGGGGTTTGCATCTCTTCTGATTCACAGGTGTAGGTGAACCTGTTTCCTAGTTGAGTATTTTTCTATTCTTACTACTGTTCTTCCAAAGTAATTGGTCTTCCTTAGGAGTTTGTCCTTAAATATGAACACAGGCACCACTTAGCAGATATAGAAGCCACCTGTTTGAAAATCTCAGTGTGCCTTTTCCTTATCTATTCCAGATTTTTCTGAGGCCTCTGTAAACTGCGAGTGTGTGAATATTGAAGTATATAATTAATTTATAATCACAAGTGATCACATCGTAGGGCTAGTAGTAAAGGTGGACATGTACATAAATGTTTGCAGGATTAGAACCTTGATATTTAAATGATTTGTGATTTTTGGATCAAAGGCGTAATAGTGATTTCTAATACTAGAACCTCTGCTATGAAACTAATTTATCTGTTCATGTATGTTCACTGGGGAGATGCACTGCATGTCTATGCATGAGACAAAATTTTCAGTCTTAATTTAAAAATACCAATTTGTCATTTCTTTAGGTTCTATTAAGAATCTTAGACCAGTACAGGCAAAAAGACTATGTTGCACCACGTGTTCTTCAGCAAACGTTAAATTATCTGAACCAGGGGGTTATTCACTCTGTAACATGGAAGCAAATGAAGCCACACATACAGGTCAGTACATAAAACCCAGTCATAAGCACTGCATGTCATCAGAGTGATTAAAAAACCCCAAAACCCCTCCCCTCTCCCAGTTTTGCAACTTTATAAGGATTTCATGAGTCATTCAGCAACTGATCTGGAATAAGAATAGAATTTCTACATGAATGTAGTTGACTTTTTTCAGTATTATGACTACCTTTTATTACAGATACTGTTAACTCAATCAAAGGTTCTGTTTCATAAGTTCCCTTTTTACTTTGATGTCTGCTAGACAGTCAAAATGTTCTGCCTCTTAGTAGTTGTTATTATCTATAGATTTTGGAAATTCATATTTTATTGTAGTGCAGAGATAGTGCACAAAGAAAACATTGACCTAAGAGAAGCTGAACTCTGTTTTAAGGATGTGTTTTAGAAGTGAACTAAGAACAAATGAAAAGTGATTTTCATGCTCTTACTTTTTCTTATCATAAGCTCCCCTGTTGTAGCTAGTTAATTATATGAATGTTATGAGAAAGGACCCTGGAATCTGTTCTCATGTTAAATATTGCATTGGTGAGATCCTTCTGCGGAATGCAATGTTCTTCTGTTTATAGACTGTGTCCTGAAGTATATTTTGTGTGTGGCACTCTTATTATAAAGATAGATTTTATAATTAGTGCTGCTGTTTGGGACTGTTGCAAAAGGAAATTACCTATAATACCTCAAGTTTGTTTCTGATAGACAAAATAAAAGTGTACTGCTTTAAAGAATTTTGCTCTTCACAAAAGTAAGTGGTAAATTAGTGCATGGTGGAGGGAAGCTGTACTGGAATTTGATTTTGTGTGTACTTACATGTATTTGACTTTTCTAAAATTAGAGTATAACAGAAGAGGTGATATTCTCTCTAATGTGCTACAAAGATGAGGATGAAGAGCTCTGGCAAGAGGATCCATATGAATATATCCGCATGAAATTTGGTAATTTAGCATTGTTCTTTCCTTCCATCATAGCTGTAGCTATGGTTCTAAAGATCAACATGGCTACTGTGTCCTAAACAATAGGAAGAAGAAAACAAATCTCTCCAATCTGTAGTTAAAAGCAGGTGGCAGATCAAGTGCGTTTGGGCTATTTGACTGGTAGCTTTAAATTATTTTCTCAACATTTTTTTCTACTACACAGGTGCTCAGAGCAGCCCAAATAGACTGGCTTGCTGCCTTGTTAACGCCAGTTTCAGAATCCAGAATTGCAGATGTGCCAGTTGTCTGCAAGTTCTTGCAGCTCTCACTTTGACCAGAAGAGGCCTGACTTGCTCTTTCCCTATTGAAAATTGTCAATGGCTTCAGCATTTTTTTGCCAATTATTATTGCCAATTATACGTATGTGTTCTTGCAAAAGTCACAGTGCAAAATCTTGGGAGTATCAGATTGGGCCATATTATGAATAATTACTTTCATTAAAAGGGTCATATTGTTGAAAAAGATAAGGGTGCTTTCAAAATAACAACAGTTTTAGTTGGAAAACTCCTGCAAGCCAGGCACCACAGAGATATAGATGTAGCATTTGGGAGTTTTTAATTAGTTGATTTGGGACTAGCATGTGTGCAAACAGAATTAAAATATTCATGGAATAATTAAAAAAGCTTGGAGAGTTGTTATGCAACAAATTAATTACAATATAATGCTGATCACTGGGGTGCAAATACATCACTGATTTTTGTTGTGTGAATTCAGTTCTTTCTGCTAGTTTGTAGTGCATCTTTTTATATGTAGCTGAGGCAGTAAAATGCAGATTTAAATTGTATTATGGAAGGTAAAAAAAAACCCCAAGTATCAAAGTACAGTAAATAGAAGTTTAGTGAGGCACTTTTAGGCTTGGAACAAGAATTCCAGTAGTCTGGTAGCATTTATTAATGGTGTCTTATCTTCAAGTTTTCAGGAAGTTATTGTGTAATTTTAGTCACATTTTAAGATCACGTTTTTAGATATTTCAATTTAATTCAATATGTGTAGGGATGTTTGGATTAGAACATGTTTGCAGCATAGATTTTTCTTCCAAGATACAAATTATATTTACAATATGGTTAAAGGAGGTTTACTTGTAATGAATAAAGCTAAAAAGCTTCAACTTTCAGCAAATATAAAACTACCCTATATCCAAGTAGTTTTTACATACAAAAGGTTTCCCATGAGGTTTTAATAAAATCATGCCAAAAATGTATACATATGGTATACAGATGGTACTGGAATGTACTGTTGCTCTTTCTAGTGGGGTTATAATTGAAAAAAGAGACAGGATTTTTCAACCCTTGTGTACATGGTCTCAAAAGAGTTAATGAATAAATAATGTGTTCTTAATAAAGGAAATAATGAGTGGCAGTAGATTTGGAAGGTAAGAAGTAAATGCTTGTGTAAGTTATGTGACATAAGCTTGGGTCTGACTCTAACCATGAAATGAAGACTGTGTCAATAGTTTTGAGGTTATTCATCCTGAAGTTGTGATATCCTGAAAACAATATAATTTATGAAAAAGTTCATCATTCAGGAAAGAAAATTTTTTTGTTTTGCTTTTTTCCCTCCCAATTTTTTAGATGTATTTGAGGATTATGCATCCACTACCACAGCAGCACAAAATCTCCTTTATACTGCTGCAAAGAAGAGAAAAGAGGTATGAAACTAGACTTTTATTTCTTTGAATTTTCCTTAAAATGTTATTTTTCCCTTAAATTTGAAGATGCTACAAGAAGCTAACCTTGAAAAATTTACTTAGTAATATGTAGTCAAATGTTTGCTGGCTGAGTGCTATCAATTTTGGGAGAATTACAATATGTGTGTATATATTTAAATTAATGGATTCCTCTTGTGGCTTTAAAATTAATCTGTCAGATACAAACTGAATTGAAATAGATGTACTGGAATAAATTTTCCCAGGTTTACAAACAGCCTCTGTCATGACTGTTCTGGGTGTCACAAACTGTAGCAGGGGAAAAGTGAGAATGATCCTTATTAATTTTCACTGATGCTATTTAAAATCCTGTTGACAGCAATGAAATTAGCAAGAGCAAAACCCGTTTCATGCAGTTACTCTTTAAAAAATGAAGGCATAACTCTTCTGTGAAACTTTCTATACTTAGAGTGATCTCTGCAAAAGTACCTGGGCAAGCCCTGGAAAGCGCATGTCAGTTTGCTAAAGTGGCACATGTTTTTCTGGGTACCATTTTAACATGCAGTAAACACAGACCTCCATTTCCATGTGGATTTTCAAAGAACAGCATAGCCTTTCCATCAGAATGTGGCTTTTCTGCTTCTGTATTGTCAAAACAGTTCGTGTTCTCTGACCTCCCTTCCCATTTTCATAATTGGTATTGAAACCATCAAAATTTCATAATATCAAAAAAGAATGTAATGGCTGCACGTTATATTCAACAGTTGGTTTTGCCAAGAAACTTTTATAAGTCTAGTCAACTTTAGAATCTACTGCCAAAATCAATAGATCAAATCAAGTCTATGAGGTCTTAGTCCACTCTTCTTGAATATATGTGTATCTTCATACATATATATCCACACTCTTATGTATTTATTTAATATTTATGTGGGAGACAAGCCAGAAAAGAAGTTAAGGGGAAAAAAATTGGGTGAGGTACAGCCTCTTGCTTTTTCATCACCTGTTTTGTTTTGCCTCCAGACAATAACAAAAAATACCTTATTTACTAGTAGTCGTGTGAAATTTCAAGGAGATTAATTTTGTCAAGTTTGGCTGAAAAGTTGAAAAAGGAACCTTCTAAATTTTAACTGTGGAAACATACTACATATGGCCCCTTACAATTCCTATGACCAAGATAAAATTTCTTCTTAAAATTGTCATATGAATTTTTTAACTTAAACAGCGCTATTAAAATAATTTGACTGAAGGAGGTTGTGTGTTTTCTGTCCTGCATAGGTATTACCAAAAATGATGGCATATTGCTACCAGATTCTGACAGAGCCAAACATTGATCCAAGGAAAAAAGATGGAGCTTTGCATGTTATAGGATCCCTAGCAGATATTTTGCTGAAGGTAAGTGGCTAAAGAACTGGAAAACATTTGCAATTCTTTCTATCAATGGTGATTTAAAATAAAAAAGTCTTAGTTTCTAAAGTATTACTTTCCTTTAGCCGTATTTATAAAATCCATAGAGAGATTGCACTGTCAATCAGAAGATGGTTTGTTTATTTAAAAATATTAAGTCTTTCCTGGTTTTTATATTTCCATTTTATACACACATTCTACTTCTTATGTTTTCTCAAAGCTTTGTTTGTATGCTACAGAACAGTCCCTTGGTCCTCCTCTGCTTTACTAGTAAAATGGCAGTGTTAAAAAAGCAAACATGCATTCCATCAGTAACATGGCCTGTGAGACTTTAGCAAATTCCCCAACACCCTGCACTGTTGTGGGCTGCTTCTGGTTCCAGAAAAAGGTTTACTTCACATGTTGCAGGAATGTTTTGTCTAGCTTTCCAACTTTCTTACTCTGCAATGTGTGGCTTTAAGTCTTATTTCATCAGCCAATTGGGAGTTCTGAAAATAACTGGAAAGAACACAGAGCTTTCGTCTATTTTTTTATAGACATCATCAGAATTTTAACTCTTTTTCTGGAATGCAAATTTAGTCCACACTTGCTCTCTAATGAACATAGATTGCAGTTTCCCTAGTGCTTTTGTAGATGGTGGAGTCCAAAGTATGCCCTTGTTCCATGTCAAAAGCAACTGCCAAAACTATCAGTTTTAGCATGGGAATGGGGACCTTGTGCTGGAGGCTTCTTTTTAAAAGTAGTTAATTATATTTTATATGAGTGCATCTTTGTGCAGGATGTGTGTTCATATTACAAGCAACATCTTACCAACATTCTTTTATAAATCATCTGGTAATTTACCAATCTATGATCTGATCTTAAATCCTGAAACACCAGTAACTTTTGCAGAATTTTTATAGATTATGTTGGATTGTAAATGCCCCCCCTCATGCTGGAGTACAACAGTGAAAGAGGAAGACATTGTGTATGTCATGAGGAGACTTTCATATTCACTGGGGGTTTCTAAACCTATTTGTCTCTGTCCTGAGGGATAAAAAAGGGTTTTATTCAAGTATTCTTCCATTTGAAATTTTCAGTCTTGAAACATAAGGCTATAATATACTTTATACTGGAGTGATAGTTCCCAAATACTGCAGATGCGTTTCAAATCTGAATTTCTTGTGTCTGGAATTTGGCATGTTGAAAAATTCCACCAACCATTTCTGCAGAAAATACTGGATTTGTAAGTGCTTCCTGGCTATTGAGTTGACTGTGATATAGATTGTAAGGAGCTCCGAGGCACAATGACCCTGCCTTGGCCACCAGATTCTCCATGCATCTCCAAGTCTAATGCCTGCAAACTTCTGATCTGTGTGCATAAGGGAAAATTCTTTTCCCTTCTCTCTGTTTTGTCTCTGCTCACGTCTTCAACTGCTTCTGTGATGGTTTGGGGAATCAGTGTGGGAAGAATTATGTATGCATTGGTAAAATGAAGTCTGATCACCTAAGATACATCTTTTATTGAGTGTACCATTTCACCCTCTTTCTGTCTTAGCCAGTGAATCAATCCTTTAGATGGTAACACAGTCCCCAGCATATATATTTCCTAGTGTTCTGGGACTGTAAGGAAAGTCCCAAATTTCCATGCTGGAGATTTAGCTCCCTGTAAATATCTTAGGATTTGCCAAGGTTGAAATAATGAAGGACAACTCTCATCAAATATTCTTCTCCAACTAGGGAGATTTCTATCACAAAGGAATTATCTTTGGCCATTAATAAGCATGAAAAAAGATGTGATTTGTTGCTGTGTGCAAAATAATTCGTTTTGATGTTTATAATAACAGTAAGTCATTTGAAACTCCGATCTGTTTCATACTAAGCTTATATTCATCTTCAGGTATGTATGTACTTCTTTGCAGGGAGAATGGAATTACTAGGTTATTTATCCTGAATAGTTTTTACGAAAAATCAGCTAGAATCAATTGCCTTAAATAAAATGAGAATTCCTGTTTACACTATAGTAATGACTAATGTAGAGTTGAATAATGTAAATGTCCAGTTCTTTCACTTATCTGGCTTTGAAATTGCTATGCTTAGGAGTTCTGTTCAAGGAATCCAGATCTCTTTGCGAGAGAATAGCTTTATTATATAGACAGATCATTATATTTCCTATGGTTGATAGTTGAAATGGATTACTGGCTGGAATGGAAAAGGAATGGTCTCTAAAATTAACTTTTGCTTACACCAACAGAAGAGTGTCTTCAAGGATCAAATGGAGCTGATGTTACAGAATCATGTATTTCCCTTGTTCATGTCTAACCTGGGGTACCTCCGAGCTAGAGTAAGTTCACCCACTGTATCAATTTCAGTATTTGCCATGATTCTTTCCTTTGCAATTTGCTCTCATTCTGAATGTTACTGAAAGAAATAAAGACACAGTAGAATGTAAAATGAAACTGTCGTGCAGTGTTTTTTCATCTTTTTGATTTAAAAAATGATTTTTCAGTCAAGTCAATTGATGGAAAGTCGGTGTTGTATTATTGTTTACCTCTTAATTCAAACTTGACAATTTGAGCAGTGGCTGTGGCCATTTTTTGTTAGCAGATCTTAGTAATTAGAGTAGCTGAAAGCCTGTGAAGCATAGGTAGAATTTCCACAGATTAGATAATGTCAGTTTGAGTGTAGCTTGAAAAAAATTCCCGGATGCCGATCTCCGCCATAAACAAACAGTTAATTTTCCCCCAGAAGGACCAAAGCTACGAATGCCAATTATGTGTATATTGAATTTATTGGAAATTAGGAAAGGGTAACAGAGAACTGCTTGAGTGCAAAAACTGTTAAGTTTAATATATGAATACACTGTAATTAAGGGGGAAAAAAGCAATACATGGAAATGGAGAGATAGTGTTGTTTCTGAATCACTTAAAAATTGCAGTAATCCTTAACTTGCTTTTCTTTTTGTCTTGCAGTCTTGTTGGGTACTTCATTCATTCAGTGCTTTGAAATTTCACAATGAGTTAAACTTGAGGAATGCAGTAGAGTTGACAAAGAAGAGCCTGATTGATGATAAGGAAATGCCTGTCAAAGTAGAAGCAGCCATAGCCCTTCAGACCTTAATAAGTAACCAAGAACAAGGTATGTGACAGTCATTTATCAGCTGTATACACACACTTATTGATTTTTTTTTATTATTTTTTGTAGAGATGAGAAGGTTGGTGCAGATTTATCTAAACATTTCTACCATTTAAAGACCTAGATTTAAGAACATTTTATCATGTTTAGACAGCTTCACTTATTCATTAGTTACTGTATACATCCCAGAATTCTGACTTCTAGTTTTTACAGCAAGTCTCTGCACAAAAGAAGCTAGAATCAGCATTTTTCTTTTAATACAGTAAATATCACCTGTCTTCGTGTGCATGTTTAAGAATGAATGCTACCTATATATGAGGGCAAGTATTCCCTCAAAACTAGATTTTAGCTGTAGATGATGTTTTGGTATTGTACAATTTATTCACTTTGTCTACTGGTTATGAACTGTAAAAGTGCCATGATTATGCTTTTTGGCTTTATTTCTTTAGTGAATTCAAATTCAAAAAATTGTGTTCAACAGTAGTCAGTTACCTGGTAGTTTTGAGATATGCATACTTGTGTTAATGGGTAGTTCACTTCACCTAGTTTCAATTGTTTTTTTAGCCAAGGAATACGTGAAGCCTTATGTAAGGCCAGTTATGCAAGAGCTCTTGCACATCGTTAGAGAGACGGAGAATGATGATCTTACCAATGTAATCCAGAAGATGATCTGTGAGTACAGTCAGGAGGTAGCTACGATCGCCGTTGACATGACTCAACACCTGGTAAGAGACAGGCCTGTCAGAAGCACATGCCTAGTTTGGGAAACATTTAATGAACTTTGTTTGAAGGGCACTCTGTTTAAAGTAATCTATATAAAGGTCCACCTATAGTATTCACAGTACTTACATATGAGGTTTTTTTCTGTATGAAGCAACTTTAAAACCTACAGGTTTTTCAAATGTACTGAATTTTGTCACTGGTTTTAATGAGCCATTTAACATTTCAAAAGACTTAACATAGTCAGACTTCTAAAAAAAATAAAAAAAGGAGGTGAATTTAATTTTCTGTGTTCCCCTTTCAGAAGTGAGGAGCATATTTTTCAGTGCTGACAGCTCTTACAGATAAGGCATTGCTGCTGCTGCATTAGCTGTCTTGGCTTTGCATGACAAATTAGAAATGTGAGTTTGCTCTTGAATGTCAAGTTGGTTGATTTTGTTCACAGGCTGAAATATTTGGTAAAGTACTTCAGAGTGAGGAATATGAGGAAGTAGAGGACAAAACCGTTATGGCCATGGGCATCTTGCACACAATTGACACAATCCTGGCAGTTGTGGAGGATCACAAGGAGGTGAAGTTTCCTTTCATACTTTTCTCCTGTTCCCACATGCCTTTTATTTGTGACAACAAGCACTTTCCTGTTTGTTGCATCACTTGACATGAATGTACATTTACTGTAACAGGATGGTACCAAGCAATCTGACAAATTTGAATTTAAAGCCCAGTTCTGTGATTTCTTCATTGCTCTAGCTCTCAACTTCAAGGCAAATTTATGTACCATAGATAAAATTCTTAGCCCTGATTTGAGTAAACATTTCTTTGGAATGTGCTGATTTTGGCTGGGGTAGGGTTAGTTTGCCTCGCAGTCGTTAGTTGTATTACAGACTGTTAAAACAGAATTTAGGGAGACATGTTTTGCCTAAGGCTAGTTTGTTACACTGGTGACCCGTATTTATAGGCAATTTCTTGGACAGTATTCCTAGGAATTGGTTTCCCTGTTGTTGTGAAATGTAAGTTTACATTTAACATATTCATGGAAAGAAGATTCTTTCTTCATCAGTAAGACCTTATTTGATAGTCTTGTGATTGTTAATGCAGCATTTAAAAAATTATAAAAGCCCTTTTCTAAGAACTTCTCAAACTGAATCAGTCAAATACATTTATTAAATCTCTGTATTTCTAATTTTTTTAATAAACTTTTATGTTTTTATTTCAGATCACTCAACAGCTTGAGAGCATTTGTTTACAGATCATTGGCCTTGTTTTGCAGAAACATGTTATAGGTAAGTGTTAGAGATAAATTTTAGAAAAAAACATGAAGAATTTTTTAATATAAAATATGTAATTTAATGATTGCAATCTTCCAGAACAGAATTTCCTCTTTTTTGTGTGTGTTTCTGTAAAGAAAAAAAAGGCATTAATTTTCAGTTATAATTTGTTTCTCCTGATCTCCTTTGGAACACTAGTCAGGTTGTTTGTTGTGTTTTGGAGGTCACAGTCAAAAGCAGAAGATGCAGTTCTGATTATAGTTCTAGCTAGCTATGCTAAAGGATTATGTCTACAATTATGTTAGTGTGTTATGGACATGGTCTGCAATTAAATATCTGCTTTATCAGTACCCTGCACTAAAGAATTACACAGTTTCATGATGAGGCCTTTAAGAAGAGAAACAAAAGCTGAGAAAAAATATTTTCCAGTAAATTGATTAAAAGCTTTGTCTTTGTGCTGGTGTCATATTTTTTTTATGTGTATTTATAGTGGAAAACTATGCATATTGTTGTGACTATAGCCAACATGAGGCCTGTCTGAAAGAGTCTTTTCCAATTTGTAGTATTTTTTCATGTTTTATTTAGTTTCTAATTGTCTTCTAGGTGTTACATGACTCAGGACTTGGTTTCAGATTTCGGGGTATTTGCATGTGAACTTTATTTTTTTAAATACTTCAAATTGATTCTCTTTTACAGAGTTTTATGAAGAAATTCTCTCCTTGGCCTTCAGCTTAACTTGCCAGGTGATTTCACCTCAGATGTGGCAGCTTTTAGGTGTTCTATATGAGGTTTTCCAACAGGACTGCTTTGAATACTTTGCAGGTATGATCCCTTCTTGGCTAGTGATGTTTCCACTGCTTGAGAATTCGTCTCCAAACCCCCCCCTTAATAAGGGTCGCTTCCATTTAGTGTCTTGGTTTAAAATGATCATGTATTTGAGTCATGCCCTGACCGTCTGTTTAGTGTGGGAGTTTAACAGGACCATATTTAAGTAGGAGAAGTGTGTTCAAATCTGTCAGTGTGATCAGTTATTGTAGGAAATCCTGAACTCAAACAAAGCTGAAATATTCAAAGTTAATGTGAAACTGCAAGTTAATTAATTAAAATGTCCTATTCTCATTCCTCTTTTGACAGTGCACCCTGCATGGTGCACATTATAAAGAATTCAAGAAAAGACTTTTGCAGAGTTCAAATTTCCGACTGTATCCAATATAAGCCAATGAATTCCATTATAGGACTACACCCTCACTGGTTAGCACTTGCAGGGATTAGTAACTTTTTTATCTTTTGCTTTCCCTGTTCTGCAGATATGATGCCTCTCTTGCATAATTATGTGACCATCGACACTGATACTTTACTGTCTAACCCAAAGCATTTAGAAATCATTTATGCAATGTGTAAAAAGGTAAGGCTTCTGATTCTTAAGTATGCTTATGACTAGTGCTTAACAATCAGATTAACAGTGACCTGAACGTGCCAGGTGGTGGCCAGGCATTTCACAACTAAGTGAATTTTGGTCTTCCCTCTGTTCTGAGCACATACAGCACCTTCACACTTTTTAAGTGACATGCTTTTAAAAAATTACTTGCACAAATCTGTGTAGGAGAAAGTTGCTGTTCATCTTGACTCTCTTCTATGAACAGCTATTTTGGTAAGTAGAGGAATTAATGAAGCCTTATTTCCTTGGGTTGTGTATCTTGCCATTGGACTCCCTAGTTGTCAGCTAAGGTGCGAACTCACTTCAAGATTTTCCTACACTTATCATACTTCTCTTTTATACTGAGTCTCTCATGTATAATAAAGTATGAGATCATGCTGCAGTCCTTCTCTGACTTAGGGTATTATAGACTGTTAGGCGTCTGGCTACCTGCTGATTTTTGTGAAACTTAGAGAATTGAAATATGTTTGAGAATTCTTCTTTGTCAGGTTTGATTGATACTGACCATGCTGTTGAGATGTCATGTGCTGAGATGAAGCGTTCAGTTTCACATGTATGTGCCTATGCACAGAATGTTTACATACATCTTGTTCTTAAGCAGAAACTAGCCTAGAAATAGGACTTCACTTTGCCAGGCTGTTAATCTGCCAGTGACTATTAGAACTGAAGTGAAAAAATGAAAATTATGTGGAAAACATCAGTGGTCTTATACGTAACATTTTAAAAAATGAAAAGTGAGGACACAAAAAGAATATAACATTGTGAAAGAATTACAGCAATTACTTTTTAAAATTTACCTTTAGCCACTTATCCTTGTTTCTGTCCTGTGTCTCAATTCCTCCCAAAAGTAGCATAAATAGATACGTATATGCTGTGTAGAGATTCTTTGATGTATGCCGGTACACTAGCACTTGCTTTCAGTGTTGTTGGTGATTAATACTGATAAATTAAGTTGTCATTCTGGTTGTTAGGTACTAACAGGAGATGCAGGAGAAGATGCAGAGTGCCATGCAGCCAAACTCCTAGAAGTAATTGTGCTTCAATGCAAAGGACGGGGTATTGACCAGGTGATATATATTGAACAGATTTTCTCTTTTACTGGTTTCCAATGATCTGTGTATGATTCCTGAGAAAAGCAGTTGGAATTAGAGTATTTGAGGAAAATGTACAGTGGGGAGAAATACAGAAAGAAGTAAATCAGTTCAAGAGTGTTTGTAAGGTTGTGTTTGTTTTTGAGATGAGAGATTAATGGGCATGACCATAAAATGGGTATAATAAGGATATGATAAGGATATAATATATTGTACAGGGTTGTCTTTTTTGCTTGCTCCTTACAGGATTTCCTTTTTGATGCAAAACACACGTAGTTGAAACTATTGTGGCTGAGAGGTTAACTATACGTATCCAACTACTGTTGTTTCTCCAAGCCATGGAAGCTTTTTCACATTTTACATTATTTAGTACATTTGGAAATGCAGATTTATTTTTTTTTTTAAGTATGGCTGGATTGGGATTGCGAGGAAAAACACAATCACAATTTTCCAGAGTTTCTTAGAACACACTTTTAGATAGTGGTCTTCTGTTAAGGGCTAACTTATGGCTAAATTATGACATATCCTATTTGAAGTTGCCACTGTGTAGTCCATGGACTTCAGTGATAAATTTAGTTTTACTGAAACCATTATAACTTTACTAGTGCAAGTGTAAAGTCATTGCAGATAACAATGTTCTCTGAAAGATTTTATTTTTAAAGGAGATCTGGAAGAGTTTAAAGTGAATTCAATGCACTTGCACTGAAGTAACTATGTGATTGAAGGCTTAATTGAGCTGTACAACTCTGTGAATTACAATGGCTGCACACTAAACTGAAACTCATAAACAAAAACTTTCATAACACTTCTGAAATTTTTATAGAGTGTAAATCTTCACATTGAAATATGTGTTTAGTAGATGTGTATTTCATTGTTTGGAAATTTGTGCATACTTTTTATTTTATCTGAATAAACTCATTTCAAAACTTTTAAGAGAAATTTAACATCACTTTACATTTAATAGGAAAAACTTTTTATCTTACAGATTTAGGTAATTTAGTTTTTAATGCCGGTTAGTTTTGAAATTGTTGGGTATCTGTATTTAAAGATGAGAATGTCTTTGAGTTCTCTTCTAAACCTTTCATACATGCTAAAACAAATTCCACCAAATAGCCCCAAATATTCTCCTCTGTGCCCAGAATAACATTGCGATTTTTAGCTCAGGGAAGAGCTGTTTTGGGGAAGATGCATAAGCATGTGATCAGAGGCTTAAAATGCTTTTCTATTAGGAATTGAATAGAATGTGTTCCTAGGTTATTACACCTGGCCTTCAGTTAACTCTGGACATCATTTCTGATTAAGGTATTTTAAACTTTTATATAGTCTGACACCATGTCTAATGACTACTTTCTCTCCTTTTTTTTGCCTTTCTCCTCTTTATGCCCAGTGTATTCCACTCTTTGTGGAGGCTGTGCTGGAGCGGTTAACCAGAGGAGTTAAAACAAGTGAGCTCCGTACCATGTGTCTTCAAGTTGCCATAGCTGCACTCTACTACAATCCTGACCTACTTCTGCACACCTTGGAGAACATCAGATTTCCACACAATCCTGAGCCCATCACTGCACAGTTCATAAACCAGTGGATGAATGACACAGACTGTTTTTTTGGGCAAGTATTGAGGTTTCCTTCACAGTGTTCAGAGTTGACCAAGAGAATGTCAGCAACGTGTTATCTTTTTGTCTGAAACACTGAATACATATTTTCTGTTCTGTATTTTCTAAATTATTTTTAACTGCTCCATTTAATGTTAAAAAACCATTACTTTGTCCAGTGAATCCCACAATGATTTTAATCCCTCTGAGTTATGCATGATCTACTTGCATATTTATCATTATGCCATTGAGCTACTGACTGTTTAGCAGACTCCTGAACCTAAACATTCCAGCCTCCCTTGAACATATGCGTGCACTGCACTAGTGTGCACTTGGGCAGGAGTTGAACATTTGTAAAGTAAATGAAGGGGAACAAAGCCTGTCATCACAAAGCAAAGGATGCACTTGATGCTGAGTGGAGATGAAGTCTGGTGCTTGACACTTAGTGGTTGCTTCTCAGCTGAGATGTGGAGTCTGACTGTGAGATTCAAATCCACTTAAGGGCAAAGCAGACAGTCAGATGCAGTTAACAGCTACCTCTCACCTTCTTCTCTGAGTTTTGTTTTGTTGTTGGAGGCTGACATCTGACTGCAGGTGTATGAGTTGGCATAGAATGTGTGTTCTCTTCTCTGTACAAAGCCTGTGTCAACTGACTAAATGAAGTGTGTGTTAGAAGCCATGCCATGGATGAGCACAGGCAGCTCCTGGCCCGTAGATGTGTGTACCCTGTTTTAGGTTGCCATTCTTTTCCTGCCTGTGTCTTATTGATACAGTCTTGTCTTTCCAATTCTAAGCAAGTCTCCAGGGGCTTTCTTTTAAGATGGTTTGTCCACTCCCCAGTCTTCCAAGTAGCTTTTCTCTATACCAATTCTTACGTGCATTAATCTTTTCTGAACCGAATTATATGCCATCTTCATATGGCTGCATAATTGCCACGGGATTAATCTTGAATTTAGAACTGCACGATGTCTTTCCACAGGTACTCATTCATGTCTGTATTTCAAGGTATTACCATATCAATTTCTCCTTGGAAAAAATATTAAAATTAGTAAATTAAACTGATAAAGAATAGGGAAGAATTGTCATATTCATTATAATAAAACTGGACTGTTCTTAGACATTTTCTACCTGCTGTGTACACAAATCTCTACAGTACATACTGTATCTTAACAGAAATACACGTTATCGATGAGCGGGGTTACTTTGGTGACAAAGGAGACATAAAGGATCCAATGCCCCTCATTTCTTTTGGAGTGCCAGTAACTGAAAAATGGCACCGTTAAGTTACTTCTGCCATACCTTGTGATAATTTTATTGTTAATTGCTAAATTATGTTTATGTGTACAAACTTTAGAAAAGAGCAAGACATTTTAGGATTTACACCAATATTTGCCACTTTTTTTTATGGCTGAAGCCAAGTTCTTGAAATTCATCTCTCTGCTATTTTTTTTTCTACTACATATCGAATGTTGAATGCATACAGAGACAGTAGGAAAGACGATATTCCCTCCATATGGCAAACTTGTCATTCCTTTTTAAAAAGAAATAAAAAAAGTCAAAGAGATTTATAGCCTGGAATGGTTCATCCTGGAGCATTCAGTGAGAAACTCGTCCAGATTCAGAGGGAGAAAATAGTCTGAGTCTGACTGGGCTCCAACCTCAAGTAGTCCAGTGAGTTATAGCTAAACTTTCAGTTCTTCTGTGTTGCTTTTCAGAAAGTATCAGCTACTGAAACTACTGTTCAACTAAACTCTTATTCAGAGCTGAACCCTATGAAAATGAAACACGTGATCATGATGCTGGATTCTGCTCAGACTCCGCACTTGAGTGGCAGCAGCAGATTAAAAAAATCTGTCTCTTTGATCTGCTTCTGTCAGCAGTGAAATGATTAATTGCAATACTGCTTAAATCTAAAAGTCATTCTTCCTTCTGTGCTGTCTCGTCATTATGTGACTGCCAGGTATATGGCTTTTGCTCCAGTACTGCTTGTGAGGCACTGTGATGTGCTGTAAGGGACTTCCTCTCTTTCCCTCAGGACAGCACTGCTTCTAGAAGACCACTTGTTCTTAAGAGTATTAAGGGTCATCATCTGAGCAGGAGCCAGATACTCAGAGACCTAACAGAACAGGAAAAGACAAAAGTGCAAGCAAAATCTGACTTTCTTAAAATTCTTTCTTGGGTTCAGCTCTGCCAAGTTCACATCTTATCAGAGAACAGTGGGCCCCCTGATTTGTACAGTCCTTTTTCTCACCCGCTGTCATTTGCTGCTTTGGTTTACACTTAGATTGCTCTTCAACAAGAGGCAGTTTTGGGCCTAAATTCAAATCAGTTGGAAAACTCAGAGATCCCAGAGAAATTGGTGAAGATCAAAGTAGATCCACCTCCAGGCACGAAGGACCAGGTGAATCTTGCTGTCATTTTGTCAGCCATGGAGGAAATCTGGGACTTAGTGGTAGCAGTGTCTCTTGAAGATGCTTTGTATGCATAAATCTCACATCTTTGTGTACATGCCCTGTCCCTGGAAGTGTTCAAGGTTAGGCTGGATAGGGCTCTGAGCAACTTGCTCTAGTGGAAGATGTCCCTGCCCATGGCAGGGGAGTTGGAACTAGATGACCATTAAGATCCCTTCCAACCCAAACCATTCTATGATTCTGTTTTTCTACTGTTGCTGTGAAATCTTGGTCCCCATAGATGCTACTCTGCCAGTAGAAGGGTTTGTGCTTGACTGCACAGGCTCGGGCTGGATCCAGTTGTGTTTGCCAACTGAAGGCAGTATTTCTTGAGCAGCACATGTGAATACATGAGGTGGAATACATGGGAAAAAAGGAGGAGAAAAACAGTTATGGTAAGATAAGTTACTGTTCTTTCATGTTATTAAACCCATCGAAACTATTTAAAATTTACTAAATTACAAATTCAGTATACTAAAAATTATGGAGACAAGTGGAACTCAGAACTCCTTGTAAGACTGTGCATAAATTCAGTATGTTGTGCATATCACATATCTGTGGTTGTGTGCCCATAATGCCCATGTGCCACAGTATATTATATTTATTATTTTTTTCTGTTTTCTACAATCACGTCAAACTGAAAAGCCATTTGTAGAAACATTTGTTCCTCACTGCTTTGTTCCTTTTCCCTGACAGCTGAAGTTTAGGTGAGACTTATGCTTACTTTCATACTAAAAATTCTTCTCTGGTAACTAGAATGAAAAGACTTGCTTCAAAAAAAAAACCCCAAAACCTCAATAAGAGATTTATTTTTTAAAAGCTGAATGGGGGTACTTGTTTGATAAGAGTTAAAATAGTTAGAAATTCTAGGTTTCTCAGAGTTCTGTTTAAAATCCCAGTCTCATTTGGTCCCAGCTTTGCCATTAGAAGGAAATGGGTAATTATTTACAGTTTGTCCAGGAATTTTATTTATTTAATAGAAAGAAACTTGATTCTGGCATAAATGGGCACAGCAAACCAATAAAGGAAGGCTTAGTGATTTTTCTTTTAAATACTTTCAGCTTGGTTTAAAATGAGGGATTCTAAAAGCTTTTTATCCTGCATTGGAAGGAAGTGTGTTAGCAAGAAGAGGTCCTGCAGATCATGAAGACCACACACAGCTTGTTAAAAATAGACATCGTGCATTGCACTGCCATGTGTTGTGTGTTTAACGCTCCAGGCTGGATATACCACTGAGGCATGAGCAGAATCCATGAATGTTGGGGGGACTATTGTGTGCTGCTGAGAAAATAAGTACAGGTCTTGAAGCACAAATCACTAAGGAGACTCATATCCAGGCTCCCTGGGGCAGTTGGAAGGGTGCTGAAATAATGAGCAAAGGAGTGGTCCTGAAACCATTCTTTACCATTACAAAAATATGTCACTGCCATAAAACTCTGTTTTGCTTGTTCAGTCCTGTGGGTATTTAATACAGCTGGGGCATAGTAGAATGCTGAACTTCAGGCAAGATGGATGCTTTTCCTGCTGTTTGTCTCTGCTGGCAGGTGAAAGGAACAAGTCTCCTTCTGGCTCAGGTTCACTAAAGATGGCTTGATGCCTGGATTTCTGCTGTCCTGCTGGGCCTTCTAAAAACGTGCATATTCTGAAGACATGGGTTTGTTCTTAAAACTCTGTTCAGAAGCTTTAAAGTGGAGCATGACAAATACACTGTGGGCTTTGGTCATTTGGGCTGCTTCTCAATGATGGGTCCCTTTCAAACTGCAATGCTTCAGTCTTGTACTTCGATTTGGTGTCCCAAAAAGATAACCTAGTATGAAGCAAAACCATTAATGAGTAAAGTTTTTTTACATTTCACTGTGTTGCATTTTGCAACTGGCTTTGTGCAATAGTAGCTTTTTCAAATATATGATAAGAGATAGAGTCACTGGCAACTCTGTCACATGTGACACGTGATTGAAATTGCTTCATTGTACATTTGGGACTTGAAGAAATTTCATGGCTTCCCCATGTCCAGATACAGGACAGAGGTTTTGTGCGTGGAGTACAGAGCTTTGATCACACTTGGGTAACAGTGCTGGCAGAGAGAGAAGTTAGAGAAAGTTCTTTCCTTTCTACTGGCACTAAGGACAACTCTCCCAAAAAAGCTATGCTTCGATCATAGGTAGCTTCATTTTTACCTTGGCTTTTGATCTTAAAAGTGTTGGCATGAGAGCAAATGACAATCAGCTTGTTTTCAACGTACAGGAGTAAGGAATCTCAGCTGAGAGGAATAAAGGATTTAGGTGTTTTTTTCATGAAGCAGACTCTGTTCCTGTCTTATTTTCCTTGTTGGTTTGTGTGGCCCCTTTTTGTGCCCTATTCCATCTGAAACGAAAGTATTGCAGTTAGCAGTTATGGAAGGACTCTCTTTCCCTACTTGCACTTTGGTTGCATTTTTCAACATGTGTAATGAAGCAGCCAAAGCCAATGTGGCAAAGAGTGCCATTTGATATGCTAGTTGCCTTTGTTTTTCTTGGAAGGTCTTCTATGATCGTAATGTTCCGCATGGTCATATATAATTTATTTTTGTTGTCAGCTGCTCTTGAGAATGAATCACTTCAGTAAATCCTAACAAGACTAACAGTGTGGGAGGTGTAATGAAATCCCTCAAGATCTTCAGCGTAGTTTAAGCACAAGTAAATTTTAGAGAGCTGTAATACAGGTTCACTTGTGTTACTTAAAGAATGTAATAGTTCAGCAGCATGTTATATAGCCACTTTGGGAAGGAAATTGTAAGCCCTTAAAAAATTGTATTTCTATAGCAGTTTTTCAAGAGGTGAATTGAGCTGCTTGTTCCCCTGTTAGCCTTATTGCAGTCTCTTGCCCATCATGATAATTTCTACTCTGTCAATTTTTATTCTCTTAATTCCAAAGTGTAACTGACTCAGTAATGGAAATATCTATCAAGAGTGGAGAGGATTGCCATCTTCTGACAACTCTGGAGGTTTACTTAGTTTCTGTAGGTCTTGCTGGCACTACTTGTCCTGCAAAAGGCTTGCACAGAAGCTGTCAGCATCCAATTGAATAGTTCAAATATAACCAGCTACTCTCAAGCCCCCAGTTGCACAGTATTGTAATTTTAGCTCCAAGTTGAACACTGATATTTCCAGTAAAGGAGAACCAAAGAGTATCTGCAGAGACAGACTTTTTCCATCTTGTTTGCAGAAGCTTCTGTTTCTGGAAGTGTAAATCAATTCTTAAATTTAAAAGCATAAGCTCTTATCGGGTTTCCTGACTATGGTCACATAAAATTCTTTCTGCTACTAATTTAACGATTTTCTTTCCCTTATCTGTAGTGTGTTTGTTTTACTGTAGGCCTACTCATTTGCAAGTTTCTAGTTTGAGTATACTGCCAGTTATTCTTAATACGGTGGAATTATTTTCCTGCTTTCACTGGAGTTAGCTATATGTCTCAAGTTAGCATCAGAAACTGGATGTATAACGCAGCAATTCTGATGGCCTTTTAATAAGTGTGTTTAAATTGAGCTAGCCCTGCAGCACTCCATAAATGCTGCCTGAGATTCAGTACAATCCTGCTTATCATTACTCTTCATTAATAGTCTTTTTGCCTGTTTCAGTCCCTGCAACAGTACTGCTGTCTAAGCCAAGGCAAATTGATTTTCCATCCTATTTAATGATGATAATCTGTATCAAATGCTTTATTAAAGACAAGATATTCTACATAATTATTAAACAGTATTTATTTAGCATTACAAATTTTGCATTGGGTAATCAGAAACAGTTGCTTCAGGAATTTGACCAATGCTTGAAGGGTGTTTAATTGTTACTGGTCAAGTACTTTTCAGTGAGAAACTTGCTTTCAGAACAAAGGAAGTAGTTTGTTTAGGAGCTTTGAAAATAGGTTTTGAACACAGCCTCCCATGACAAGCACCAGGATTTTAATGCTGTCTAAATATTCTTGCAGTGAAACCCTGGGGTTTTTTCTAACAATTGTGTTTTGTTTCAGACTCCATGACAGAAAGATGTGTATAATAGGACTGAGCATCCTAATGGAATTGCAGAACCGACCACCTGCAGTGGATGCTGTGGCTGCCCAGATTGTTCCTTCAATTCTCCTCCTCTTCTTGGGCTTAAAACAAGTTTGCGCCTCACGAGAACTCACAGAACAGGAGGATCATGCTAAAGATGAAAAACACGTTGCAGAAGATAATGGTAAAATCTCCCCTTTTCACATTGTGGATTTTGTCTGGATTTAATTTAAAGGGGGTAAGAAATTGCAGTTCATTTTTAGACTCATTAGTCTGCTGAAAATAGCTCAGTTTACTGGGTGCTTGAAAGGTCATTTTAGGAATTGACTTTTCTTACCAAAATGTATTGAAAATGTTTCAATGTAACATTTTTGTGCACGGATAGTGTCGGTTTAAGGGTAGGTTGTAAGTCCACTCTTCTGGGTTGTAATTATGCCTGCCTTTTTAAATTGACAGCAGGAGTTTGCTAGGACTCCCCTAGTTATATTCTTACTCCCTGGAAAGAAGCTCCTAGTACGCAACTGTTTGAAAGCCTTGCTTGGTTGAATTTCACAGGAGATCCTAGCAGGTCTTCTTTGTCCAAATAAAAAGTCGTTTGCAGCATGGGTTTGAGACAGCTGAGTTTCCTTGAGTAGACAGGCGCCTAACTGCCAGAACAGAAAAAACATCAAAGAATGTCTTGGAGAGGGAATTATACACAGCATTGCAGACATATCTGTTTGACATGGAATAGTAGATAGATGGTTTGAGGCCTGAAAAGTTAGATTAGATGCGAGCAGATTATGTAATCCACTGAAACTTCACGATTGGTCTGTAATGGAATTGCAGAATTCTTCTCAATGCATAGGAATACAGTATGGAAAAAGCACAGTAATTTTCAAATCTCTATCTTATGATTCACTCCCTGCTGGGTCCATATCTAGTCATCTTTATTCTTTCTAAACTGTTAACTCAGTAAGAGCTAAAGGTTTGGAATTGGAGCGGGAGGTTTTCAGTCTTGATTATAAGTCAGAGATACTTTTCCTTAAGTAAGAAATAGCAATGTTTAGAACGGCATGTTGTAGTTGCATTTAATTCAGGATGTAATAGTTTCATAAGTGGAATGGAAGGTAAAGCAAAGCAAGAGGTGTTGGTTTAAGTTGCTCAAATAAGGGAGCACTCTGAAGAATAGCAGGCAGACGGTCTGCAGCTGGTTTTCTCATGGTTTTGTGTCCATTTGTGAGGTCTCTGTAATTTAAAAAGCACAGTGATGGACTACCTCGTCGAAGATATTTCCTCAAAATTTTTGGATCCTATCAATGCACAGTGACTGCATAAATGAAAGAAGAAAAAAGGTGGCACTTTCATATTCCTGAGGTCTGCAAAGAAAGAAAAATTTAACTGGAATGTAGGAAACATTTTAATAGCTTCATTTTTTCCAAGGCTTTTAAGATTTTGGGGGATGGGTGTTTCCTAGCCAAAACCTAGATTTATTGATTGTTTTTAATTTGTCAGTCATTGCTTCCGTATACTTTGTAAACTTTGTTTTAAAAAAAACCATCAATGGTTTTCCAGAAGAGATACCGAGTGATGAGGATGAAACAAATGAAGTGAGCCAGGCGATGCAAGAGAACCATGGTGGAGGAGGAGGTGGTGGTGGTGGAGGTGGAGAGGAAGATGATGATGAGGATGATGATGATGACGACTGGGATGAAGATGCATTGGAAGAGACTGCTCTTGAAGGATTCAGCACACCTCTTGACCTTGAAAATGGTGTTGATGAATACCAGTTTTTTACACAAGCACTTCTAAGTATGTATTTTGTGGTTGGCTGAATGATATAACATGATGAAATCGTTTGGAGATGTTTATGGTCACCACCGGCAAAAACCTTTTTCTTTGTTTCAAGTAGTAATTAGATTACAGTGACTGAAAAATGTTATCTTGCTTTCTAATGTCAGTCCTAAGATTTTTTGGCTCACTAGTGCTGTAAAAAACAAATGCATCCAGAGATTAATTCTCTTCATGTTTTCCTTCAGAACTTTTCAATCACAGCTTCAATAAGTGGGGCTTGGTCACTAGAGGGATTCCTGTATATAGAAATATTTGTCACCTTCTAGATGTAAAAATGGAGAAATTATGCTGTTGCTTTTAGTTTTCGTATGAGTTTTAAATTATAAGATTCAATTCACATTGTCCATGAGTAATGGCTACATTGTTGACTTTCTGTTTCAGAAAGGAGAGGATGTAATTAAGTTCCCCCAAAATGGATTGCCTCTGTTAGAGTGGGGATTCTGTGCTAAGAAAACCAACAGGGACACTGAGCCTGTTTTGCAGTGCAGATTATGTTTTAAAACCAGCCAGAATGTGTTCCATTTTGTTATACCCGATGATCACTCTTCATCCATCCTTGTTCTGACAGCGGTGCAGAGCCGAGATGCAGCCTGGTACCATTCGCTGACAGCGCCCTTGAGTGAGGATCAGAAGAAACAGCTGCAGGAAATTTATACATTAGCAGAGCACCGGCGAACTGCTGCAGGTGAGTCACTTCTCGAGGGCCATTTTGTGTGTTGCAGGGATGTTGGAACTGCATCTCATCTGTAAGAACAAAGAGAATAGACCTCTGTGCTAATTAACACTTTCTAGGAAGCATGAGTAGGATGTTACATTATTCCTTGCCCGGAAGTGTGTTATTCAGAGAGTATTGTTGCTTCTAATTAATTGCCTTCTCATTGACTCATGCTGCTGTTTGAACAGGGTATGAACTAATTTTGCACAACCTGACATTTGAAGTGAGGAGCAGATTAAGGCAATATCTAGCTGTCAGCCAGGAATTTGATGAACATTGCTGTCGATTATTATATGTTTAACAGTTTTGTAACTACTTAACCACTAAAGTTGCCTTTGCAGTCAACGTGAGGTTTTAGATGTATGGAAAGCTTGAATCGTGGAAAATAAATCCAGATTTAATCAAAAAGAATGCAGAACAGTGTTACATAGACTGATTCTGTAGAGGATTCATTTGTCAGCTATTGTAATGGTGTGTACATTTATCCCTTTAGAGAAAAATCTAAGTATAATTTATTCCTGTCACTGCATTTAGTGAATGAGATTTGGACTCAACTGAGAGTTTTTTCCACAACTTCACGTTCTTAACTGAGCTGTATTGTCTCTGGCAAAGGTGTTCTCTACAGACTGTTTTTCATGTCATTTTTCTTCTTTGGATTTTAGAGACTAAGACAATAGAACAACAAAGTGGATACGCATTTGACAACAAAGGACTGATCACAGCATTTAACTTTGCTGGAAGTACTCCCGGTGGCAACTGAAGGATCAGCTGCAAAGGTCAATGGGAAGTGTCTCATCATTACATTTTCTTGAAATCATCGTGACTTCTGAGTGATAGGGGAGGGTAATTTAATGCTGCTGAAGGTTTTCTGGAAAATAGCAGTGTGCTTCCCCCACCAGAATGCTCTTTCTAACCAGCTACTGTAATGTACAAATTTTTGTGGTGTTTTTATAATTTGATGGACTGAAAGGAAACGTTTGTTCTCAAGGAACCTGAATGACTGGGAGGGGCCAGGCTGCATCTAATTAAGTTGCACTTCTCAGGTTTTTGCTGTGCAGAATTGATAGATTTGTATGGATAACAGTGCCTTCTGTTGTACATGGATTGCCTGAACAAATGGATTTTGGAGTGCATTATAATTTTTTAAGTGTAAGGACATTTCTCGATACACTGTAAGCCTTGGTTCCATGTTTTCCAGTCACCTGCTTTTTACTGCTCGGTTTAATTGTTTGTTGGTTGCACACACACTGTTGGACTCAGAATATTGCAGCATTTTCCCTGTTTGGTACAGACCAACTGTGTAGAGGGAGGTGTCGGTTGGAGTAGCAAAGCATAAACTGGTTACGTCTAAGGGTCGTAACAAAATTGCAGATTTTCACTTGATGCAGGAATCTTAAAGTATTTCTCTTAGCCATAAATCCACTTGGCTTGAGTTACCATGGCAGGCCTGGCAGTTGGCTACCCTAAATCTGCATCTATGTTAGCTCCTGCCTGGACAAGTGGGGTGGCCCTCACATATAGATGTTCTACATGACAGCTTCTTTTTTCCACTGTTATTGATGAATATTGGATTTTATTTTGGATTTTAGAAACCTCCTTTCTGATTTTATTCATTCATTACCATTCCATGGTATTACTGAATAATGTGGTACAAAAGACTTGCAATATTTTATTTATTTTGATAGAAGAAACACAGCTTCAAACTTAATTCTTACTGTTACACTTCTGTGATTGTATTTCTGGTCTGCATTCCAGGTGGTTATTCTTGTCCCATGCTGAAATTTCTTTATCTGACAGATTTTTTTTTCCCCTAAATTTCAAAGACTGCTTCTGCCAGTGGAGGTTTACATTAGATGTTAGAAAAAAATTTCTTCACTGAAAGGACAGTCGAACATTGGAACAGGCTGCCTAGGAAAGTGTTGGAGTCAACATCCCTGGAAGTGTTTAAATAACATGTGGATGTGGCACTTAAGGACATGGTTTAACAGTGACCATGGCAGTGCTGGGTTAACAGTTGTACTTGATAATCATAGAGGTCTTTTCCAACCTAAACAAATCTGTATAACAAGGTGTTTGTGGATAAGTTCATTTAGTGAGAACGTGATAGCAGTACTAATTTGCATAGGTGCCCCTCCTTTAGATCTGTGGGGATCGCAGTGGTGTAGCAAAAATCAGTGGGGGTGCTTTAGAATGTGAGGTTTGGGTTGGAGATAAAATGTTTAGACCAGATTTTTTTTTCTATGTGTTAATTTCTTTATGACTTAAAAATATTTAGCAAGCAATTTTAAACACATACTGATAATCTATTTCTTTACAGCAATGTCCCAAATGAAAAGTCAAAATCCTTCCCATACCCCATCAAATTTTCCACAGCTATAGTAAGTATAGTCCTGGGCACTGCTGAAGCTGTCATTTTTATGTGTAAGAGTAATTCTAGTTGAGTCTTGTAAATCTGAAGAACTCTGTCTTGGCTTTGGGAAAAGACTGAAGTGTCTCTGCCTGTTCCTTCTGGAATTTTCCTAGCTTGGCAGCTGTGGAGCAGAAGGTTCCCCACTGCTTTCCTTTTTCCTGCACCTTTGTGTCAGACTTGGGTGCTGTTCTCTGCTGCTGCTTTGTGGGTTTTGTTTTTTCCTCACATAGCAGCTGCAGGGTAAAGTTGGCCTGGTTCATGTAGGTTTTTCACTGGTGCTACTCAATTAATAGCAACAGTGAAGATTTCTCACTTTCAGGCCTGTTAGAAGGAATGGAAAACTGTGGGAATTCCAGGGTCTGTATTTCCAAAAGGGAATGATCTGTTGTGCTGCATTGGACCAGCTCTTTAAGCTCAAGCAGCAGAGGGCCAGGATATCCTTTATTTTGAATGTCAGGCTATGAAAATTTGAGGTTACTTTTGCTAATTTAGGCCTAGCCTGGATGGTCTGAGACAGTAAGTGGGAAAGCATTATATCCAATTTGTTGAGGAGTTTCTCAGAAACCACAGAAGTTTTGATATCCTTTGAAAATTTAATGGTTTTTGGAAGTTAAGGACATTGATGACTTCTCTCTTACCAGTCAATTGAGGTTAGGTATTAGGCAGGTAAACTATTTAAGCCCTTTATTATTTTATTAAAAAACCAAGATTGTTAAGTTGGTTTTTTTTCCAAAGCCCATTTGCCTTCTGTACACTGGCATGCAGAGTAGAAGAGGGATTTATTTTTCTTCTGCTAATGAGGTTGCTTGCACAGTCACAGGCTAATATTTAGGAGTTAATGTGTTCAAGGAAAAATCTGCTTTTGCATAGCATCATCTTTGTGTCACTCGGCTGAACTATGGCTGCTCCCTAGTTCTGCTTCTTGTGTACTTTTCAAATCAACTGCCAAGAAAATTTCATCCAGATGTTTCTTACAAGGGGTTTAATCAGCAGCACGGAATCGGGAACCTTTGTTGTCTGCTTTGCAGTGGGGTCGGAGATGTCTGAGGGGATGGCATGTAAAAAGGTTAAATGCCCTTCCCTTCCCAGGAGATTCATGAGCAAATGTTTCTATTGGCAAAAGCAAATGTTAATTATTTTATTCCTTTTTTTGAAAAAGGTTTTCATCTAAAAAAGATTTATCAGGCTCTAGCCTCCACTTTAACATATGGTTCTCTTTTAACGTGATAAATACCCGTTTGTACATGATCGTAAATAGGTAATGGATTTTAGGGGTTTCTTTCTGAGCTGTGTCCAGCTTTATACTACATTAAAGGGAGAGTAACACAAATGTGCATTACTGTCTCACTTTCAAGCCAAGATAATCATGGAGTATGAGATACCAGCATTGCCAATCAAGCATGATGGATTTGCTGTTGGAAGTACAGAGAATCATGAATGTATTGTAAAATAAAACAAAGGCTGGTAAGTGGTGACCTATGTTGCCCCGTGCCCACATTCCCAAAATATGAAGGTGACTCGTGTGGGCACCACAGTGGCTTTACATTGGAAACTAGCATTATATGGGTTACAATCATAGCAAATGTTAACTTACGTAAGCTGCTTTTTCAGATAAAATTAACTGATCCTGGGTATTGAATTGCATATGCTGTTTTGTCACTCTTGAAAGGAAAATAAGAATCACCACATGTTTTGCTGCTTCTTTTGCGCGCTCGCTCTCTTTCAACATTGAAGTGCTTGGTTTGCTTTCATCACAAAGCAGAATCTTTAATCACAATGGCAAGCTCCAGGGAGAGCCCAGAGTATCAAGCTGAGGAAAAAGCTGAAAAATCCTAAACCTCAACAATCCCCCACAACCCCACATGTGCACAGTCTGACTGAAATAAATATGCTTTGAGAGTGTGAGTCAAAATATGTAAAGAATGTTACACAAAATGATATTGTGAGATTCTTTGCTTTAGGGAAATAGGTTGCCCGTGGGGTGTCAGGGAGACATGAAATGAACTGCTTTAGGACATGCCCTTTGTCAGTAAAGTTCTGGCAGTTTGTGACTCTGGATTCCATCATACGTTGTAGAGGAGAGGTAGTAGGATAATAGAGGATTATTTTTTTCTTACTACAAAGCAAGAATCTGAATTGAGACTTTTGTGGGCCAAAGGAATTGTAGGCAACCTGAATTGTTAACTGTCTCTTGTTTCCAGGATACTTGTCAGTCTTTTTCTTACTTCTTTCCTTCTGTTTGCCAACCACAATGTTATGCGATATTTCAGGGACTATTCAAAATACCTGAAAAGGTAAACTTTAAACAATTTTTATAAAATCTGTTGTTCTTGAAGCAATGCAACTTGTCAATTGCATTTCTATATATAGAACAGTCTCTCATTTGACATATGCAGATGATGCAGAACTACAAAAACGCTCACTTGTGCCTGTGACTTGGTGAACCTGTGTTTTACTTCTTAATATGGGTCCTTTGAAATCGCCACACCTTAGACTGAAATTTGCTCAAAGGGTAGGCCAAAATACACTGTGTAATGTAGTACCCAGTCCCTGTCTGAGATGTGCCATAGTCAATCTTGATAATGTTTGACAATCTGGTGGTCAGTTCCTGAAGGATCTCCGTGTCTTGAATACATTCTTCAAGTCCAAAAGCCTATCCTTACAGGTGGACAGGGAGTCAGTTTTCCCTCACTGCAGCAAAACATACAGCAGGCGTGGCTGTGAACTTCATCTTAGGAGTGAAATAAACCCTTTTCTCTTGGGTGTTTAATCCCACCCCGTATGGATGGAATACAATAGAGTTGGATGTTCCGTGTGTAAAGTAAGCTGGACACTATTTCAGATGCCAGAATGTCTCAGTATAAAACCATACCATAAAGAGGATGTATGAGTAGACCAAGCTCCTTGCTTTTGACACCTCTTGCACTGCTATTGCTTTTGGAAAGCCAATCAAGTAAAACCAGTGTAAAATGAATGAGAACTAAGCAGTACTTGGGCACTGAACCGGTAGAAACTTTCCTGGCCTGTGGACCTAATCTCAATACTCACTGCAGATACACTCAGATACTTTTCAAATGCAACATGCAGGATCTATATGGATGTCAGTACCCTGACTCTAACAGCCATTAATGAGAGATGAAGACTCTTAATAGGGTTTTTCTCTGCCAGAAATCAGATGCATCCCCTTGAAAAGCCTGGGAACTACATGTCCTGGCTGATGTGCAATCCACCAACAGGAGACGCTCAGTGGGATTACAGTCTCTTAAAAGGTTATCATCATACATCCTGCTAAAGGGCATCCTACTTAAAGTGCTCCATGTCTAGGGAGCTGGCTGATAAACTGCTCTTTGACTAAGAGAGTTTTGGGGAACACCATTTCAGGGAGGATCTACAGGCATGTGTAATTGTGATGAATGGGAAAGAATCCATTTAAATGGAGGGGACGCATTTGATATGATCTCAGATCTATGGTGTTCCCAGTGTTGCTTAAATCTTAGAGGAGTGTTTAAGAACTTGGTTCCATGCCATGGAAGAGAATGTGCTTGAGCAGCCCTGAATTTGGTGCGATGCTTTAAACTTGGGGTCAGAAAGCGGTTCCAGTCTGGGTTTCCCAATTCCAGATCTGATCCAGTCTGGGTTCCCCCTCTTCCACTGCTACTGCTTTTGGAAAGCCAATGAAGCAAATCCAGTGTAAAATGAAAGTGAACTAAGCAGTACTTGGGCCATAGACAGGTAGAAACTTTCCTGGCCTATGAATGTAAACCCAGTGCTCACTGCAGAAGTGCCTGCGAGTTTTGCAAATGGCTCTAATGGAGCCAGGATTTTACCTGAGCAATTTGCAAGGTCCCAGTGTTTGGATCACTGCTAATATGTTCCATTGGTAGTTATCCATATTTTTTAAAAAATGAGGTGAAAGTGATATATTAAGTCTAAGATTGCCTTTATAGGCTGTATAGAGGTTCAAAACTCTTAAGTGCTTAGCTCTGTGCATTGTGATGTAGGAGATGACCTTTCAGATACACTGATTTCTTCAATGTGAATACAAGTGTTGGCTCCATGATTCACCTGAGAGTGTTGGTCAGGGGCTGCCATCTGGACCACTTGGGATTATGTTACATAAAGTGAAATGCACAAACTGAAAAATTACATGATACTTACAGCTCTTCAGCAAAAAAAATGAGTGTTTTCTTGAAAATGGGATTTTAATGCTCTCAGGTATATTTTAATTTTCATGTTTCACACCCTTATGCCAAATTACTACATGACATGGAGGCCTATTATTTTACCACAGGACTGTTTACCATTTAAGGTGTTTATCCAAGAATTGTTCCTCATTTTATGTATTTTCAACGTGTTTGTTAGTTAAGTTGCACATATCCATCTTTCACCACTTTTCATGCACAGAGATATTGGAAATGAACTTAACAAAAGGAAGAACAGTGTTTTGAAAAGAGAAGACTATTCATAAGCAGGTTGTTTTTAGAAAACAAGAACTATGGCCTCTTAAGAAAATACAAAACAATAAATATTTATACAAAAATGCATGAGCTAAAGAAATTAAAATAAGACAATATCAACAAGATACATTCTTTGATCACAGCTGTAATGTTTTTTTTTTGTTGCCAAACAATGTGTGACACTTGCTTTTGATTGCATGTGCTGTTGGAATTACGCTTAATGTGAATCACATGAAATGTTTTGAAGCTTAAAAAGAGACCAAAGAGGCCGTGCAGATTTCTTTTGATATTAAAAGCAAATATATGAGCCCATGCCTGCAGTGGCTAGATGGAGCCCACTATGTGCTACATTAGCAGATTGAGTTGCAGGATCATCACCTTTGTAAGAAACCTGAAATACTAAACTCTGGGTTGGCTTTGAGGGTGAGAATTGGCAAATGCAAAGCATGCATCGATGACAAGAAGAACCTCTTCCTAGCTTAAAAAATTCTGTACAGTGTTCTCTTAAGCTGTGCTGAATTTGCTTTAAAAATAGTAATAAATCTTATTGCTTAGGTCGAATGTTACATCTGTTGTGCATTTATCTGGGAGGAATAATATTTCTTTAAAAATGCAACATGCCACCTATCAAGGAGCCAAATCTCCTTTTATAGCCTCTCTTCACACAGCCATAAAACTTATTTGCAAGAACACCCCAGATTAATTTTAAACAAATGTGTGTGTTATCCAGAGTTAATATGTGCATTTGTATAGCACTGTGTTTGTTAATCTCTGACTTGTGAAGGCAACTGTTCATGTGCACACATTGCCTGTGAAAGAACATAGCTGGTGTTTGATGCAGAACACCCAAATACAATTCTCAAAATATCAAACTAGTGGAGATAGTCATCTTGCAGTCCTGAGAGAAGGGTGATTGCACCAGGGTTTGGGCCAGTCTTCTGCGCATGGAATTCACAGAGAAGATACTTTTACTAAGCCTCCACAGAACAAGAGATGAATCCAGCTGGAACTGCAAGCCTGGTGTTTGTATCAGCGGAGTGTTTCCCTGATGGTGAGTTGCTAAAGTAGCCTGTTTGCTAAATTGCACTGATTGATGATGTTTGCACTTTTCTGTATGGGCCACTTCTGTGAATCCACCACAGTGTCTCTAAAAGTAGTGGTTAGCAGTCCTTGTTTTTAACTTGAGAAGCTCAATCAGTGTAGTTTGCCCAAAGCTGTAGCAATGTGTTTGGGCTGGCATAAGAAATTGAAATTTTGGCTCTATATAAGTGCCTGGGAGTTTTGCTATTGGCTCCAACTGAGCTAAGATTTTACCCAAGCAATTTTCTAGGTCCTAGTGTTTGGATCAATGCTTATACCTCCCAGAGAAGCTCTGCCAGAACATACTTAATTTATGAAATTGCTCAGCAACAGCAAGTTTCTCTATTGAGCTGCAATTTTAATCTGTCTAGCAGTGACATTCTTGAATTGTATTCTGTGTGGGTTGCTTGGTGTGATGAGTTCTCCTGAAGAAAGAAAAAGGGTTCTCAGCTGCGTGATGAATGATGTCCCAATTGCTAATTCTTCTTGGGGCTTTGAAAGGAACCTGGTGACTTGGAAGCTGAACTGGAGGTGCCCTGTGGTATCATCTGTACCATGTATTGGGGTGTTGGGAAGCCCCTCTGCAGGTATTAACAAACATGCTGGATTGATTCTGAAGTTCTGATTGCCACTTTTAGGAGGCTCTGAAGAGTGTATTTCTTACCCATGTAAATACATGGCTCCTGTGCTGCTTCCTGCCCTCTGACAGTGTGGATCTTTTAGCTGGAACCACACTCTTAACCTGAGTTCTAACTCTCAACCTCTGAAAATAGTAATTTGTTTTGTTTGGTCCCTATCAAGGGTGAAATGTGATCAGTCTGCTTTCTCTTGTTGCCAGGTGTGTTAAATGAATAATTTAAATAATTTAATTATCTGTTTGATTAAGTTATGGGATTTTAATCAATCCTATGCAGAGTCCTACTGAATTTGGGTTTTTCTCTGGCAGAGCTCAAGTTATATGGTTCTGTGTTGCACATCAGGAAAACTGTCTGCAGTCATATAAATGAGATTCAGAGTAAAATACAGAGTATGGAAAGGTCATGTCAGTATATGAATAATGGATGGTTTCCTTTTTTTATTAAATATATTGGTCTTCTATCTCTCAGCACCCTGAAGAGCAGAATGTGCGACTGTAACAAATAAGAATGCATGAAGCAGTTTCTATTAAATATAAATAATCCATACTGTCCTTTTTTTACATGACATGTCTTGCCTTGCACCTGACTGCCTTGACAGGTTGTTGTGCAAAGTGTGGTAATGGAGCCAAATGGCTGTTCCTTTGTGAAGGGATTTGACCACAGCCACGGGTCTGACATGGCCCTCTGCAGCAGATGTGGCTCTGGAAGAGCTACATCACAGAGAAAGCATACCCTGTGTCGTGTTTTCCTCCTGCCATAAGTATTTTCCTGGAGGATGCAGGGGGTTGAACAAGACCGCAACAAGAGTAATTGGAGAACACTGCAGTGCATCAGAATGTGCACTGAACTGAAGGGCTTATCACCATCCATTTCTATGTATAGACCACTCCGAAATGTGTCGGCATGAAGTGAGATTAAACAGAGACATGGAGTCTAGTTCCTCAGTATAACAAGGATCATAGCTGTTGAATTCTGCCAAACAAAAATCAACTCAGTTAGGGTGAACAGCATAATTAGCTCTATTTATATTATTGTTTTGAAGAAAAGCTGACAGGCTCTGTCTGCACTGTTGTGATGGAATGAAAAAAGGCAGCCTGGCCAAAAGAGTCCATGCACAAGAAGTACCTCAAGCGCTGCTTTCACTGATAGAACAAGCATGGAAATTGCTCCAAGGAACAGTTACTACTCCTGATGTTTGGTTAGGAAGTATTTATCCCATTGTAAATGAAAAGGTTTACTGATCCCATGAAGACAGGTCAAAGGTAAAGAGGTTGCAAATGCTCCCCCATTGGGCTCCTCTGATAGGTTATCATGGCTGATTTTGGAACCCAGTGCTGTCTGAGGCACCAGGCTGGAGGCTCTAAAGGGTTTCCTGGCTGACAGAGGTGGTTCTGTCAAGAAGAGAGAATTCTGCACAGTCTCAGGAGACCTCAGTTCTTGTGGTTGCATCTTCCTAAGTGTTATGAGGGCACATTTGATTGTTTAATGGGTTTTTCTATTACTTGGTGATGGATATCCTTCTAATAAAATACATGTACTGAAAAACCACTGCCACTGTGTGGCTGAAGTAGCAGCTGTTTGTGGTTGCAAAAATCAAGTCACAGAAGCAGTGCTTGTGTTCATCTTCATCTGCTTTGATAGGCTTTGTTGCCCTCTTGCTTTGCTGTCTGTTCTATAGGTTCAGGATACAGAGCTCTGCCAGAGCAGGAGGGTCTTGCCTTAGATTTTCAGCTTCTGCTTTTTATAAACACAGGAATCTCACTTGATGATGATTCTGGGTTCCTCTGTCTCCCTCTCACGTGCACCTCTTGGGGATTTGTGGCTATGATCTGCTGAATTAGGAAGGACTGTGGAGTGATGCCATACTTTTCTGTTGATAAATATTCCCAGAAAGCATAGATCATGAGATTCTCTTACTATACTTCCCCTTCTTTAGATACAGTTTTGTGTAAAATGCTTTCAAATAGATTTTCAGCGATTTTTCTTTCAGCATTTCAGGGTCAAATTACTGAATCAAAGCCCAAATCCTAATATGAAATTCTGTAACTCTGCTGCAAGCAGAAGATACAGAAAACACGAGGCAAACACATCCAGGATTAACTATGACAAGGTAAAGGGATTATTACTTTGTTTACAAACTGTAAATACTCAGTTTATAGCTTCATATTCTTGATCCGTCCTTAGTTTTAGAGGAGGGGGAAGATTTAATTTGCTTTTATTTTTTATTTGGGTATGGAGCTGTAGTTGATTTTTAACTCTGGATTTTACTTTTTTGACACTTGCTGATGGAAAATATAGCACTGGCTTTAATGCCAGGGGATGTGTGCTAGTTTATTTTGTTGCCATCTTTGTGGCTTTCATCCAAGGTCACTTGTGTTATGGGACACCTGAGTTCAAGATTTACTCTGCTGCAGGAAATTGCCCAACAGGACACTAACAGTTCATAATTTAAAGAATTTCCAAAGCACTGGGAAGCATTTCATCCTTTCCTGAATGGTTTCCATTTCACAATATAGCTTTGTGCAATAGCATTTTCTTACTGTTTTTTATAAGATCCCCCTTTTGGTTGAAGAAAAATAGGGGGACAAAATTACCAGCTGTGGATATGACCTCTAAGGATACACAGGTGAGCACTAGGAAGTGGGATGCTAACGGAGAGATAGGTTAAAAAATAGGCACCTAATTTAGATTAGGAGGCTTATCTCCTTAGGTTTTTGTAGAAGGGTGAGGGATAGCCAGAGTTGTGCTTGTAAGCCATCAGATGCTCTGAATCACCCTCTGCCAAAGTCTTATTTCCTTCTCTTCTTACAAAGCTAGCTCAGGGAAATGAACCACCCAGGCTGAGTGGAGAATTCTGCTAATGCGAGTGCACCCCCGGTGAGTTTATTGGAGGGGAAAGAGAAACACTCAGGGAAGTTATAACCTACATGTAATTTGGGAAGAAAAGTCTGCACCTCTGTTTGCTGATTGTGTGCAAGTGGACAGTTTTGCTGATGCTTGTGTGTAAGAGAGATTCTGAAACGTGAGTAATTTGATGCATATGCTTTGTCTTGCTATGGTAAATTATAACCTTTCCTTGCCCAGGAGCTGAACTCTAGCTCTTATTCTGATCTAGAGTGTTATGTTGCCTTAAGTACACCATTTATTGTGACTTCTTGGTGCTTTTTACTGTGGATGCTCTAACCCAAGTAAATGATACTACAGGATGCAGGAAACTTGTCAGAGGGCATTCAAGTCAGCACTTCATCAGTGAGTGCTATGAAAGATAATCTATGAATGTCAAAGTTGTAGGAGCTTGGAAAAAAGGCCACTGGTAGGAAGATCTCAGAAATCTGCAGAACAGAAGCACCTAAAGGTATGTAAGGTTGTGATTCTGAGTTACTGAATGTGTTGAGTCCCTGGCCATGTGGTGTCCAGACCCTGGGCTTTGTGATGGCCATTAGTCTATCCTTTAGAATTAGGGGACAATCCCGAAGAAAGGAAACATACACCTTTGGAGGAGTACACTACAAAACTGAATTTTCTATCAATTTCTATTACTATCCCCGCTTGAGAACTTAGAACCACCAAATACATCAGTTTAGAAGGAAGCTTAGGAGGTTCCTAGTCAACCTGCTGCCCAAAGCACTGGCAGCTCGGAGATCAGAGGAGATGGCTCAGGATTTGATCCAGTCAGTCTTGCTGCTCTTTCTGCAGAATGGGCAGGAGGAACTCGAGAGTAGCAGAATAACTTGGCTGGCCTATGTGGGCAGATGTGATTAGGAGGGCAGGTGTTTGACTTGTTCAAAATGTGATAATGGCAATAATCTTGAATGAAGTGGCCCCGCTTCAAACAGAGGATAATTAGACTTTTCATATGAAAGGAAATGAGCAGGAAAAGCAATAAGCATTAGGCATGAGTCCCACTACAGTGCAGTTTCTAACACTGGAAACTATAGCTTGCTTCAAGTAGCATTGGCTTCAATTGCAGGACTATGTCACTTCCTCAGAGCAGTCCAAAAGCTGAAGGATGAACTATGGAGTTCTGTGGTATCATGAACTATAGAGTTGTGGGGGAGGGGAAGCAATAAAAGAAGAACTTAAGTGAGAAACCAGTGGCTGCTTGGATTGCAAAGTGACAGCAGGTGTCTGGTAGGTTCTGCTTGCTGAGGGAAGCAGGTGGCTTATTATTCACAAGAGAAAAGAAACATCTCACTGACAAAAGATCTGAGCATGGGGAAACAGGTGAATGGAGTGGTCTCTGGAGGTTTCAAGGAGATGGGTTGTGACCCTCATGTTCTTAACCTTTTCCAAGATGACAGGGCATAGTGGTGAAAGAGGAAAGGCTAGACAGGGAAATACTGGCTTTTCAGGGTTGTGAAAGGTACCTGCAGTCATTTACTTTGTGTCACTGCCAGGAAAATTAAAGGCACGTTCCTGACCCTGCAACTTTGCTCAGACATAGTATAGATGCACAGCCGGCACAACTGTGCCTTCCAGTCTCCAGCTTTGCTGTCCAGCTTTGCAGTGACCTGCCCATAAGCAATACAGTATACCGAATATATTTGTGTCATGTATTGTCTCTTTATGGATGTTCTGCAAATCCAGAAGGGAAAGACTGAGCTGTGGAAAGGTCTAGATAACAATGTGGCACTGAGGAAAAGAGAGCACGCAGGTATATGCAAGTTTAGGGAGAAGTTAGAAAGCCGTTAATACAGCTGCAGAGCCCATGTTTTCTCCAGTTTAGAACACATTTGTAACTCTCTCCTAGATCCTTACTGTCACTTTGGGGGGAAATATTTTCCCTGTGATACCAAACATAGGTCGCCACCACACGTTCGGGTCCAGCTCTGCCTGTAAACACCTGAGCTCAGCAGTTCTTCTCGTGGCTTTTCTTCATGGGAGGGGTTTGTCTGCAGTTTTTCTCCAAAGGGACACGTGTGGGGGGCACTGGAGATGCCTGGGCTGGGCGCTGTGGCGATGTGTAAATCCCTGCCAGCTGTGTGGGAGGGAGGGAGGGAGCCGGGACACTCGTGGGCAGGGCGGGTGCGCTGTCCGCGGTGCTGACCGGGGAGCTGCTCCTGCCGCTGCCGGGCGGGACTCACGGGGCTCCTGGGGCGTCCTGCCTGGTCCTGCAAACATTGCCTGCTCTATAATCTCTCTGTCTATAATACCTCTGTGTCGTTTCTCAAACGGCGTGACCTGCTGGAACCCAGAGATTTTCACCATGGCAAGTAACTCGGAATATCTCCAACTAGAGCCTCGTTTCCTACTTCTTTGCAGAAAGCTACTATTACTGAAATAACTATCTGCTAAGCTGAGCACAGTGGGGAGTTCTCGGGAAGATGATCCTTCTGAAAATGGCTGTGGAATTCTTCTGAAAATGGCTACATCAAAGCTAGGAGCAACCCCACTGCTGCCGTCCCAGCACATTAACTGACAGAGCTGCAAAACCCAAATCCTTAAAATCCTGACTGAACTGATACAGCTGAGCTTCTCTATGCTCTTGATTACAATACTTGATTGCCTAGAACTGCTTGCAGTACCTAAAAATATCTGATATATTCAAACTATCAGTGACACATCCAGCATATAGTACTGGGTGCCACCCACTGGCTGCAAGCATTTTTTTTTCACCATGTTCCTGACTTGCTACAGGAGCCAGAAGGCAGGAGAGAGGCAGGGCTGACAAAGAAAGTGTCCCTTATTACCTACCTAACATGTTGAATTGGTCTGTGGTTCAATTTTTGTAGTCCTAACAGCTCTTTGTGAAATGTGGTTATTTCAATTGGTGTCATCTCTCTGATGGTGTGGAAGAGCTGCTTTGAGTTCAGCAGTTCCTAGGAAAGCTGATAACAAAAGGCATTTCTATAGGTTTTATTACATACTTCTGCCACTGTGGTTAGGTCTACAGAAGCCTTTGGGTCCATGAGAGGATCATGTTGGGCTTAGCTGTACCATTCTATGGGTGACTAACGTTTAGAGATTTAACATTTTTAGAGTAAGATTTAGTTTTAGTTTTGTTGATGTTATTGGATTCTTCTCACAGAGTACGTATGGCGATTGGGCTCACAAAAGAAATTTCAACACTCACCATCACTTTGATTCCCTAGACCAACTGAGCATCCAAGGAAGGAGTATGTGAGAGGAGAAGATCCTAGATCTCTAAACACAAGATTTCTGATGCAGTAACTTCTATCAAGCATCCCTTTTGGCAGCTTTCTGAAAAGCCCTTGTTAGTAGAGTAGGACACTTTCTTCCTGCTCCTATCTTTATCTTGCACTGGGTCCTGTTTCTATTTAATTCAGGGAATGACAGAAGGCCTTTATTCAGAGTGGCAAAACCTTGGTTGTAAGGGTCACAAAATTAGCTCTATCAAAGCCTTTCATATATAAGAGCTTTTTTTCCTATGTATGTTGTTCCTTTCCATTGCAGGAAGGAGATGAAGTTTCATCTACAACAATCTTATTTTCAACATAAGGGCTTGTCCTCAGGATTGTTGTTAACATGGGACATTTTTGTGTTATATATGAGAATTTGTGTGATTCTAGAAATCTCTGCTTCATTCTTCCCACATGTTCAAATAATGGCTGTACAAAGGAAGCTACTCATCTTGCCTGTGCCAAGCAAGAACTCATTTCTGCAATTGATGTACCATCACCAAGACTTTGCCTGCAGGACCATGTTCCGCATAGGGAGAGTCAACTGTAGAGAAAATGGTCCAGGAGTTGAGTACAATCATTTATAAACCTGCAACAAAATGCAAAAAGTGTTTCCCATCACAAGTTGTGCCTGGGGACATGTAACATGTATTATTTTTCATCCCATGATCTTCAAGAAGGATGTACTTGTGACTTTTTTTTTTTTAAAGTGATCATGTCAGGAAGATCAGGTCAGGCAGATCTTAGCCATCAAGATGATTTTCATTCTGTATCTTTCGATTTGTCATTCCCAGGAGGCTAAGTTTTGGTTAGGTTTGACTGCATGAGGTGACAGGCAGAGGTTTAGTTTTCCTCTTCTTTGCAGTATTCAAAGCTTAATTGATGGTGGTTGCAGGAAGATGCCCAATACCTTCAGATACCAAAATGTTTAAATTAAGTGAGATGTGATTGTCAGGCCAGCATATTCTGTCAAGTGGAAGAGAGCTTTGATACAGCAGAGCAATGTTTGTTATGTCCCTGTTATGAAATACTAGTTTTCTGACCTGATTATTCATATGGAGGTTTTAGGGAGAGCCATGGAGCACCCCCAGTTGCCTGTGAACTGTCTCAACATACCGCTCATTTTCCAGAGATATTCAGCACCTAATTTCCCTGGTCTCTGGTATGACGAGACCCCAGGGAAACTTCTTATGTCCTTTTTCTTCCCTGTAAAGCAGGAAATTGCCAATTTGGCATTAGCAACGGAATGAGAGTTTGATGGAGCTCTCTCTAAGCTCCACTGTGATATACAGTTATGCTGTAAATTTGACAATGGTTTCTGCTGCCCAACAGAAGTCCCACCTTTAGACTGTGTGGCAAATGTTCTGTTTTTGGAGAATACATCAAGGTAATGTCTCTGTGATTAAAGAGGCAACAGATTAGCTGTGGCAGTGTGTTTCACCCTAATGAACAAGGGCAAGACCCTGGCCTACTTAATCTAGTTGGCCCTGCTTGGAGCAGGCCATTGGATTAGATGACCTGCAGAGTTCCCTTTCAGTCTAAATTATTCCATGATTCCAATAAAACTGCCTGAGCACACAGCCAGAATCAAAGGTGTTTTGTACAACCAGTGCTGGAGCCATTGTTGCTGCAGCTGCTCCTGGGCAGAAGTTTTTCTCCAAGTGCTTCCTTCATTTCTTCAGGAAAGTGTGGAGAGATACAGTTTTTGGGGACTCTGCTGTGGTGTGACCAGTTGTGCAGCCTGAACTCTCCAGCACACAACAGTCCTGACATCCCTCTGCCTCCCTGCATCCCATACTCGGTGCTACACCTGTCCCCATGGATGTGACTGGATGGCTACTTTTCTGCAGTACTTACACTGAAGAAGAATCCATGCAAGCCAGACAGAGCCCCTTTGGGCAGCTCTGGGGTTTTGTGAAAGGCTCAGGAATCTCCAGGTAGGAAAAGCTAAGGCCATCTGTCACCCTACCTAGTGACCCATTGCTCTTCAGCTATGAGTGGGTCATTCCCTGTGTTCCTCCCAGGGCTGCTGGTTACACAAACCAGCATCAATTCATTCTGGGGCACTCTTGCATTTTACTGGGATGCAGATTTCACATGCTCCTTTCCACTGCTTCCAGACAAGATAAATTATGCAAGACTTGAACCTTTATTTTCTACAAATTGTCTTTTTCAGTGCTGTGTGCTACAAAACATCCCTGTAAACAGGCAGGAACTGAAAGAACTGGAGTTCCTTTAAGTTATATGTAAACAGAGTTTGAACCCAAACAGTGACATTTATAGAGGCTGGTGGCTTGTTGAATAGTATGCTCAACTGCAAACCATGATACTAAATGTCAGTCCAGGAATGCCATAAATCCCATCTGAAAAGTGCTCAGGTTGTTTTATGTTTCAGCATGTTAGCTCTAAACTGCTCACATAAGAAACAGTGTGGGTGGCAAAATTGTTAATATTTTATATCCCAAACATGTGCTTTTAGAAATCAGGACCTCATAAATTTTCCCTCAATGCTTGTCAGCATTGCTTTGGTTTCCAGCTAGGGGCTTTGAACTCTGCTGGCCTTTCTCCAGAGCTGTCATCTTGCCAGCACTGATGTCTGCAGTTTTGGGGGTCTAGTGAAAATGCTCCTGTGAAAAAAGTACAGCTTATATCAGTGAAAGACAGAAGATGACAGGGAGGACAGAGACTCTTTCCCATTTTAAATGGGCCTTTCTTTCCTAATAACCCTCTCCTTTGTACTCCCATTCCTGCCTCAAGCTGTGGTTGTCCTGCAGTTTGGTTCTTTTAGGTTTAGCCTTTTGCAGCTTGTGCTGCTCCAATACTAATTTCTTTCACAAGTTTCCTACCTGATTGGGATTTGGAAGCCCTTCTCTCCCCCTCAAAAAGTCTCTGTGTGAATGGTGCCACCAGATTTCAATACTGTTTGCTTCAGTGGGCTGTTCTGACCTGTGGAGAAGCCTCTGCAAAGCCTGTGACTGCATCTGCTGGAGACGGGCTGCTGCAGGGCTTGCAGTGGGCAGGAGCTCTTCTCAGGGAAAAGGATTGGAATTTATTTTGATTTCATACAGCTTCCTTTCTGGTTTGCCACATTGTTTTTTAAAGCCTCATCAGTATTGCTCAGCATTCAAAGCCTTTTGACAAGTATTTCCCAGAGGCTGAGTTCTGATAGATCCTCAGCAGTGCCTCCAAAATGTACCTCTTATAGTGTGACTTTTGCTTTCCTCTGTTCAGGCCCTCATGGCTGTTCTAACAACAGGACCCTGAGCACAAAAGCTGCTCAGAACTCACCCAAGGAGACAGAAGGGCAATACCCCCCTTTCCCTCAGCATGAGCTGATTTAATGCTTCAGACTGGGGTGTGAATGCCAACATGTGAACCCCTGCCTGGTGGGGATGGCATGGCCAGTCAGCCTTCCTTGGCCATCTCGGGCCACCGGATCACCCACTGCTGGCCACTGTCCTCCCAGCCAGATGAAATTTGGCCTGGGAAGGTTTCTGCTTGCCTCACAACAAGCACCCTCCCTTGGTTTTTTGGGAAATGGCTTTCCCTTACTGAAACTCCACAATGGCAGCACTTATTTGGGATGTCTCTGATGACAGAGAAGAGTGGGCAGATGTTGTTTATAACCCTAAATGCATTCCCTCTGAAATATTTTTTCCTCCTTTTGCTAAAATCAGATTTCACGTTGGTAAGTCTAGTCCTGTAGCAGACCCACCACAGGCATGTATGTCATCTTTATAGAGGAAGAAAAGTTGCAGGAAGAATGATGTAGTGCTGCAGCTTTTCAGTGTGGTAAATTTAAGGTACTCAATTTAGACCATTTTAACTCTTCAAAATGATCTAAGAAAGACACCTTTGATGTCCAAACTTTACTTACTTCTCAAGTGCAAAGATTAACCTTTTGTGAAATCTTCATGTTAAACCTGCTGCAATTTGGCAGGAGTTTAGGGAGGAGAGAAGGAAATGGTCTGGGAAAATGATCATGATTTAAGAAGCTCTTCTTAAACAAAGCAGCCTAATTCTTTTATCTCTATTTATCTAGCCTGTCTTGCAGAGAGCATTTTTTGGCTATCAAAGCACATTTACTTAGATCTTTCTTTTATGTGACTAAGACCTTGTCAACTAGCTCCTGGCTTTTAACTGCTCAATTCTGCAACCTTAATATTCTTTTAACATTGGTTTGTATATAATTTCCTACACTTAGTCTTAGGAGCAAATTGAAAAAAAACAGCATTCCCACCATATGGAACCATATGTACCCTCACAGGAGTCAGAAAAATGGCTGAAATATTTAGACTATTTAGCAGAGACCTCCACTTGAATTAAGAGCAAGCAGCCGGAGCACTGAAATGGTGTTTGCTCTGGCAGGGTGGTCTGCAGCCCATGACTGTCAGTGGCTGTGGCAAGTGGTCAGCATCTGCAAGAGTTGTGTTAAACATCAAATTAAAGGTAAGTTATAGATGGAATATCCTGTTTGAAAAACTGAGGTTGTGCTGTGGGTTTACTGTGGACTGCTGGGCTGCAGGGTTTGGGAAGCCCTGGCCTGTGTGGCTGACTGCTGGAAGAAGGTGAGTCAGCTCCTTTGTTAGGGAGCTCTTCAGATGGCTGGAGAATGTGAGCTTTGATTTCTGTTGCTGTGGAAGAGTGTATCCATAGACAGGTCTGCTGTCTCAGCTCCTGTCCATCACTCTCTTGCTTATGAGGGTGGTTGTTTCCCTCTACCTGCACAATCTGGGTGTTGTCATCAAGACTGAGGTGCCAGAAGGAGAGGTGACATCTGTGCATGCTGCTGGTTTGTCTTATGCCACAATGATCCTCAGCAGCAGAGAAGTACAGGAAATCCTTGCTTGGTCCTTGGTCCTAATTTACATTAGTTTTGGGTTGTTGGATGATTTAACTCCAGAGGCCTGATCCAGCCTGAGTTTTGCTGTTTCTTTGTTGTCTAGAGATTACTAATTCACCAAGCACATCATTCTGTGGTATCTTCTGTATTTCCTTAGATGTGAGCAGCTGAAATTAATGTAGCCCTGCCTAAACAAAAACAATAGTAGGGACTTTTTGGCAGTGCTAACCAGGGCATTGCTAGTAGCTGTTTGTAAAAAAAAAGAACCCAAACCAACAACAACAAACAAACAAAAACCCAAATCCAAAACCAACACAAAAACTCCCAAACAAACAAAAACCCCCAAAACCAAACAAACTTAAAACCACACAACCTTTAATGTAGGGCGGCTTCCTCATTCCCCTTTCCTGTCCTTCTCCAAAGTCTGCCCATATTGCCCAGCTCTGCCTCTGTGGCCCTCCAAACTCAGCCAGTCTCTGCTTGCTGAAGCCTGTGGAGCAAACACAGCGTGGTTGTGTCACAGAACACTTGCAGCATTGATCAGCTCCTTGTAAGTGGTGTTATGAGCATCCCCTGGGGGTTTGCTGCATGCCTTGTGCGAGCTCAGGGATCTCCCATCGCGACAGAGATGCAAACACTCGTGGGTAACCGAAGGGCTGGTGCACAGTCGGCAGCTGAGTGGGAATTGCTGGGTTTGGGCATGTCTCTCTTGGATTGTGGACAGATTTCCAAGGCAGCAGCACATCCACTCCTGGGATACAGCACACTGCTTCCTTTCTCAGTGTTTTGAAGCCTTGCTTCAAAGCTTCACAAGTTCTGAATAAGGCAGTTGGAGCCTTTCTTAATATTAGTGAAACACATTGGGTTTTCCCTAAATTCATTCTCAAAATGGATGGGCTAATTTTCCTGGAACTGCCTGAAAAATATTTAGCCTGAGGCAAGCATATTAGAGGGAAAATTTCTGCCTGAACACAATGTTTGACATTTGCAAGCAACTGAAATCAGGGTCTTGTAAAAGGGAGCATGAGGCATATTTAACCATGTCATCAGTGCCAGGTGTCTGCCTGTACTAACGTTTCTGGTTGGATGCGCAAGTAATATGTGCAAGTCCATAATATATCCTTTCTCTTTAGAAGCCAGCTTTATTCTGGTAAAACTCATTAAAATCTATGGAATTACAAGACCATAAATCTAATATAACATTGGAAAATCAGACCCTATGGATGTGCTCTCTGTGTGGTATCAATCTATTTGCAGTGTATATATAAATAAGATTTGTGGTGAAATGAGGAAAACAAGCTGCTTGTATATCATCTAGGAATGAGCTCTATGTTGTGCTTAATATTTTCCAGAGACAAATGTGGTGACAGACTTATCAAAAACCCTGGCTGAAATGAAGTTGTTGGTCCAAACATCCTCATCATCTTTTATCCTAAAGCCAAAGCAAAAAATGACATGGCCCCGTGGGTGTGAGCCACAGTAACATTACTCTTTATCATTATTATTATTATTGTATTCAGATGTTGGTTATGTTTACAATTACAGTGCTGGCAGACAGACTCTCTTAGAACTGCCAAATCTGATCATCTAGCCCCAAATCTGATCATATTACTGAGAATACAGTCTGGGATTTCACAGGGGCCAGAGACAAATTGACTCTTTCTTCCTTGCCAGCTCATCTTGCCATATCTATTTCAGAATGAGACACAACATCTATTTTATTGAGCCTGCACCACTTGTTTTGGATCCTTCTGGGTGGTTGTTGGGCACAGACCAAGCAAAGTTATGGCTTTATGCTAGAGGAGGGAGCAACACACGGGTGTCCTTATGGATTTGGCAGGTAAGTGAGCTTGTGTTTACTGCATGTGAAAGATGAACAAGGGCTTGTTTTCCCATTTTGGCACTCTGGTTTTTTTGTAGTTTGTGTTTTGGGGTTTTTTGTAACAAAAGGAGTTGTGGAGTAGGGGAAATTTCTGACAAGCCAGTGTATATCATTTCTCTGTGGTTAGACTGATTATTTTTCTCTCCCAGGGACAACAAACCAACAGCACTTGCATGGTGTACTTTTCATCCAAAGAGTGAAGAGGGCCTAGTGGCTAAACTGGGGCAAAAGATATCCTTCAGGCAGATCTAGCTGCCAACACTTCAATGAGCTTCCACTACACAGTCTCTGTTTCCTGGATTTAATGATTTACTGAGTGAAAATGAAGAAATGAGCAGGTTAGTTTGCCCTCTGAAGAGAGAGAGAGATGCTTTTTGGAAATCAAGGTAGATATTTTGATCATGCACAAACAGAGCCAAGGAAGCAGGAAATGGCCATGTGCTAGAGGATTATTCTAAGAAAACAGTGTAGGGTTAGTAGTAGAGCAAAACTACTTGATTCTGACTCCAACAGAAGGCCTGTTTTCTACTCTAGGAGTGATTCTCTGCAGCTGAATATTAAAGACTCTCAAAAGTCAGCAGAAGCCTTCTAGTTCCTGCTTATTAAATCTCAGGACAGGAGCTCAGGGGGCTTTGTGACAGTAGCATTCTCCTGTCACACAAAACAAGGAGATTCCAAAGCCTCCCCCTTTACCTGACAGGGTACAGCAAGGGCCCTGGAGTTGGTTGGTCCAGCCTTAATTTAGGGAGGGGGATTTCCCATATCCCAACTGACTGCCAAAAACTTGGTCACTGATGTGGTCTGTGGCAGCATCTCTTTTCTTTATACTTGTAAGTGTTGCAATTGGAGGTCCTCTAAGAGAATGAATTTGTTTCGATGGAGATTAAATTTGTGTTCATGTTTTTTCCTTGGTGGAAACTGCTTGCAGATGTCCTGGGGTTTCAAGGAAACTGCGATTGCTTTTTTATTAGCAAAATTATTCACTGCATCCTAGCCTGCATTGCACAGTGCTTGTGATGGGCTGGGGCTGTGGAGAGGGGCTGGGGCTTGTGATGGAGAGGGGCTGTGGCTTCAGGTGAGCAGGCAGCTTCCTCTCACAGCAGAGAGGTGCCACAGGACACAGAAGCCTGCTGAGTCCTGAAATTAGTGGGAGACACTTGTCAGGAATCTCTTTCTTGCAGAGATGAGACCTACCTTGGATGAGTGCAAAGGTCTTCTGAAGCATAGTTTGTAGGGTATCCCAGATTCCTGAGCACCACAGTTGGTTGTCCCTGCCATTTGTGGAGGCAAAAGGCTACCTAGTGGAGCTGATGCAGTTCTGCCAGTTCTTTCACAGCAGGAAGATTGTGGATCCAAAGTGCCTAGTCTATTTTAAGCTCTGGAAAAACTGTGATCTTGCTTTGAAAGTGGTGGGATTTTCCTGCCCTACTGAGCTCATCAGCCATGAGAACGTGAAGGCCCAAGAAGGGGAAGAGAGGAGGACAACCCAGAGCTGCTGCCCCTCTGGGTGATTTCTGGCTGCTCAAAGCAAGCTGTCAGCCTGCTCCTTCAGATGGGAAAGTCCTCACAGTTGCTCTTCCTGCTGTCCAGGTCTCAACATTGGAAGGTGGCCCACGTTTTCCTTCGAGCCAGTAAGTTTCCTCTAATTTGTTTTGGATTTTTCTAAGCATATGCTTGACTTTTTCTAATGGATTTAATAATTGATTTGCGTTGATTTACTGCGTGATGCTTCAAAATGATGTGATAGGCAATCCAAATGGGCTAAGAGCCACTGCTGTGTGTGCAAGAGGAAGGCATCAAGAGTAATGTCAGCACAGTTCATGGAGAAGAACCATTTTCTCCTTTGGTCTAAGCCATAGGTATTTAGCTTTTGCATGACTGAAAACTGCATTATCTTCTCTTTAACTCTTGCCTGGCTGTTGTCTTTTTATTTGAATGAATAAGCAGTTCTGAAGGGTAAATATAGCTGTTTGGTGTTTTCCTTTTTTTTTTTCCTCCTGTGGACAAATGCAGGGAAGCTCAGCTTAGATGTTATTTTAAGCAGCTCATTTTTGCTGCCTGACCTATGTGACTGAGTTAAGGTCACAGGAAAGAGCATCTTTTTTCCCACATTAGATGATGTGCTTCATTCACATGCTAATAATTTTGATCTCTGGGACAGAAGGTAGAGATAAAAAGGCACCTTAATTCTCCTAGTCCTTGCTAAAGCTTCTCAGAGGAATTCTATAAGCTTCCTCTGTAAACTGCATCATCCTTTGGTTTCATCTTCAAAAGTAAGGGCATCAACTACCCTGTGAAGGACAGCAGCACAGGCTGTTTTCCTGCAGAAGGATGAATCCAGCATAGCTGTCAGTCCTGCTCCATTCTGAGTTTATACAGTACCATTAAGCTGACTATCATCTCTTTCATGATGTTGCTTCCAGTTATTTTGTTTATTGGGAGTAGTTGATGTGCTGCAGAGCAAGGCTGCTGTCATTCAGGGGGACGTGAACAAGCTGGAGAAATTGGATGAGAGAGGCATCATGAAATTTAAGAAGGAAAAAGCAAAGTCCTGCACCTGGGAAATAATAACCCTATGCAACAGTAAAAACTGGGGACTGCCTGACAGGTAATCAGCTTAAGCTAAAAGGTCTTTGAGGTCTTGATGGACATGAAGCTGAATATAAGTCAAAAACGTGCCATTTCAATAATGAAAGCCAACTACATCAGACATGAGGTGCAATAATACCAGCTCAGCTGGCAGGTCAGGGGCAGGATTGTTCTCCTCTACTCAGCACTTGTGAGGCCACACTGGGTGTAATGCACCTGGCTCTGGCTCCCAGAAAGTAAGAAAATGCATTGATAAACTGGAAAAATCTTAATGAATGGTCACTAACATGATCATGGAGCAGGATTGCACAATGTTCAAGGAAAAGCTGAGCTGGGTTTGTTCAGCCTTAAGAGAAGCCTCAGGTGGAACCTTATTGTTGTCTTGAAATACCTAGCAGGGGTTACAGATACAACAGAGCTGCTGAGAGGTGCCCAGAGAGAAATAACAGGAGGGACCAGGCACAATTTGTACCAGGGGAAATTCCTACTGTGCCTGAAGAATAATTTTTTCACATGGAGACAGATGCAGAGCTGAAGAGGTGCCCAGAGACCTGGAGGCCCTGAATATCATCAGAACTTGACTGTCCAAGACCATGAGCAAGCTCAGCAAATTTTGAAGGTAGTCCTGCTCTGAATGGAATGGCTGAACTAAATGTTCTCCTGTATTTAGTCTTTTTCTGGCTCATCAGATTTCTTTATCCGACTGTTAGATATTCAAGTTAGAGCTGTTCATGGTCTTCTACAAAGGAAATACATGTGGCCTACGCCTCATATAAGTGCAGACTTAAATTTTGAACACCTCCATATCTCTTGGTGCTATACATTGTATGTCTAGCCCTGCCCTCACTGAATACAAATGCAGTGCTGGTGGCTTCAGAGAGTTTGGCTCTATCACCCTTGATATTTATTTTTTTTATTGACATCATTAGGGCTTTCTTACAGCAAAAAAAAGTTAACTCTTTACAGAAATGAGCGCTTTCAGACATGACCTTTTGCCTTACAGCATTGTATGGCTACTCCTTAAATACAAATTTCACATAAAGCGTATTCATTTTACCTTTTAATCATAATTGCCATTTGATTCCCAAAACTGATTTTGGGAAAAAAATACCCCTGTTACAGTTTCTGTTCCCTCAATAGTGGTTGCCACACCTTCACTTGTCTTCCTCTTAACAGTAAGCAGGACTGTGGTACGTGACTACAAAGGGGACCAAAAGTAGCTGAAAAGGAGCAGGTCTGTGGGACTTTTCTGGCAGGTTCCCAGTGAGCCCCTGTGCCCCACCACGTGCTCCTGCTTCCCTGAAAAACCCTCTCACCACCTCACCCGTGCCAAATGTCAGATTAACTGCTCGTGTGGCTGCGATCCAACCAAAAGGGCAAAGTCCTATGGGGAGGGCCAGCTGCAGATGGCTGGAGGAGATGTGGCAACACCTTCCAACTACCAGGAAAGGAGAAGCTGATGGATGCTTTCCCACTGGGGCAGCAGCAGGCAGGTTACTGTATCACAGCTCTCGTCTGTATCAGGCAATCTGTCATTTGCAAAGGCAATTAAAAAGCGCACCACAAGAGCCTGCTTTGCTGAGCAGAGGGAGGGGAAAGCAGGCTCTTTGAGCTGAATGTGACCAGGAGCTGTGGGGAGGTGCTGGCGCTGGTTCCCGAATGATGTCAGTGGGAGAGCGGCAGCGGAGATGCCTGGAGAACATCAGGCTGCTTATCTCAGCCACAGCTCATCCTTGCTGAGCTACAGGAAAGGTCACACTCGTGACTGCTGCGCCAGGCTTCCTTCAGACCCTGCTTCAGGCTGCAAATCAATATGGAAGGAAAAAAGAAGTGAAACCCAAAGCCAGTGTTGGAAAGAAGGGGAATGCAGCCGCGACATGTTATTGCATTGAGAGTGTACACATTTGCCAAATACATCCTGCTCCTTTTCCACTAGCAGATAAGCCCCAGGGAAAACAAGCCTTTGCTGTGGCTGTCAGCTGATGAGGTTATTCCTTTGGTTTTCACTGAGAAGTCTGGGGCTGGAGTTCCTGCAGTCCCTCCTCGCCTGCGTTACCCTGCCATGAGTGTTACAGTGAGCTTCCCTCGTTCCTGCATTTTGCCTTAAAAATAGGAAGGCTGGTCACAAGGAGACAAAAGAGAGGGCAAAAATTGACAGTGTTCTCACTTCTGCTTCCTTGGTAGTAGTCTGAGAATTTTTTTGTAGGAGGTCAAGCAACTGGGGAATCCTGAGGGTAAAACTTCATGAGGTCCTTCAGGCTGGTTGTGTTCTCTGCTACCTATTTGCAGGGCAAGGGCACGCTGTTTTCATACTAATGCAGCACTATAATGCTTTATATTATCTCGCTCCATTGCTTGGTCTGTCTGGAATATGCCTTTTCTAATAAATGGAGGAAGGAGTAAATTTTGTCTTTTAGAATTTAGATGATACATTCACCAGGGTCTCTTTCAACAAAGCCATTTTGTTGTAACAGAAAATACTGAGATTTTATTTCTCTTTTATCTGATACATTTTTATTTCAAAATAAGGTGGCACAGCAGTTGAGTTTTCAGGGCCATTGTAAATAGTATCTGCACTATATTACCAATGATGGTACGATACTTGGACACATCTGTAAAGCTCACCTGCTGTCTCGAGTATTTTGGTGTTCCCTCATAAAGCCTGAAGAAGATAACAGCCTAATGGAAATCCATTCAAGGCAAAAGTCATTTGGACATCTATTTGTTTCTTTGGGGTGCATTAGAGTACCAAGAGTAGAGTAAAACTGGGAGCAGGGTAGAGCCTCCACATCCTCAAGTCTCTGAAATGTTTGCAACCAAATTGCAATGCTGGTCTGTATATTTTAACGGGGTCACTGAGTGAGAGCCATTTGAATGCTTCATGCTCTGCATCTTCCAAGTAATTGCAGTTTAAGAATTCATTTTAATGTTAATTTTCCCACTTACATGTTTGAAGCTGAGCTTGGAGTTATGCAAAAAAAAAAAAAAGGCATATCTCAATCTGTTTTGAATCTGAAACCGACCAAGGGACAGTATAAAAACAAACCCACGTTATTTACACATGAAAACCTTTTACATTGTGCTTTTGAGGTGGTGAATGACGAAGTTTTCACTTTCAAAAATTACTCTCTAAAAAAATAATCGGTAAGTTTTCTGAAGGACTATAAAACAAGATGCTGCTACATACATTCATGTCTGGAAGTCTGGTTGTTTTAAAGCAAAGCAAAGACTGCATGTTTACGATGCTTTATCTGGCCCAAGTCCCATACAGCTTCTCAGTTAATTTTTTATTTCTTTATAATTTTTTTTGCCGTTTTTTGCCAGAACACAGCACCTAAGATTAGTCCTATTACCTCCAGACACTAGGACTGACAGGATCTTTAGAAAAATGAAAACCACGAGAAGTCTTGGAATGACTGAGTGAGGTTTAAAGCTGAGAGCTGGGGCTCCTGGGTTCTCCTGACAGCAGCCCAAATCCAAACCCCAAAGGAGCATAAGCATCCAGCTCGGGGCATCCCCCCATATTCTGTCCATGTCAAAGGGAAATTAAAGATAGGAGGAACTTCAGCAAGCCTAATCTCTTGGCCTCTTTCTCAGCCAGCACAAGTGTTTCTGAGGCTCTGTTTGCCCTCCCTACACAGCCCCGAGTGCAGCGCAGCTCCGGGCTGCTCTTTGTGGTCGGGAGTCTGGCAAAGCTCAGGAGCAGTTTTTATTGGAGTGGGGATGGTTACTCTGCTTCGCAGTAACCCTGGAAGTGTGTTAAAGCCCTTGAGAGAGAACAGACACTTCCTCCGAAAAAGAAAAGAGGAACAAATTCCATGGACAAAGGGGTTTTGTTATGTAAATCAGTGCTTTTGCCAGCTGGCCGCTGGGAAGAGGCAGCCTCAGACGCACTTGTTGCAGTGCTGGTGGAAGTGGCTCTGGAGGCAGTGGGGTAGCTCCAGTGAGCAGAACTATCGAGAACGAGATGAAGTGGGCACTAATGGCAGAGACAGTGGCCGGGGATAGAGTGGGATTGTTGGGATGGACAGAATGAGGAGAGGCTCTGAATATAAGAAAAAAGCAGCTGAATTATGTTAGGCATTCAAAACAAACGGTGTTCTTTGAATGGCAAGAAAGGCATCTTCAGAAGCATGACAAAATGATAGCTGGACAGTAAAGAAGGCCAGTAAGTGAATGATACAGATTTTATTGCAGAAATATGCAGCAAAAGAATTTTATTACAGTCATGATTTATTAAAATGAGCTGGGAAGCGTCCCAGTTCAAGAAAGCTTTTTATAGAGAAGGCAGCCCACATATTGCCTATCCAATTAGAAAGAAAGATTTGTGAATATAGGATGTGGAAACTGGCGGCCACAGGGTGAATGGAAGTATGTCTGTAAATCACATTTTGACAAACAGCAGGAAAGGATGTCTTGGTTCATCACAGACACTCCCCTGTCTGTCTCCTTTTTCTTTCCCAGTCCAGAACTGAAGTGTTTGTCCCTTCAAACAGCTGTCCTGCCTTTGCTTCTTTTGATGCTGTGAAGTTCATCAATATTCATCAGAACTGGAGAGAGAAACTAATTTTCAGCAGGGGCAGCTGAGTGACACACTGTCAACACTAACACCGACAAGACGACCAGATCCTTTGCCTTTTAGCATCTCCCATCTTGGACATCTGCCTTGCCACCACGGTGTTCCTGGCTAGAGGAGGTCTGCCAAGGACTGCAAGGACTCAGACGTGATGCTCACACTAATCTTATTAGCATCTCCAAACAAGAGAACAGGAAAATCTAAGCAAGCTTGCAAGGTGAAGGGCAGAAGCTTTAAAGGGTGTGCTGTTGTGTCTAGCTTGTTGGCAAAGGAAAGCTTTCACAATTCTTTGGAGAACTTTTCAATACCTATTTGGATTGTCTTAAAAAAAAAAGTGAATAATTAGTTTTTACCTATAAATTAAGTTTTTAAACCTGTGAAATTCTTTTCCAAAGTTCTGGTCTGAGCAGACCAATTCACATAGTTCTTGTTCTATGAAGTGGCTTCCTATTTGGTAAAAGTGGTAAAGCAACTGCACTTGTTTTAGAATTTACTAATTTTGTTTATGTGTTGTATGCATAACTGTATTGGGATGAGAGTCTAAAAGGAGCTTAGATTCTATTTCAAAAGCATGACTTTCCCTTAGGGAAAAGGCAGATGTTATGGATCTGAAAACATTTTTCACCCTGGGAAGAGAGGCCATGAGAAGAGTTAGGCAGAGACACCTTGCAAGGATCTAGGAGACAACTCTGTCACAGCAGCAGAAACCAAACCAGCTCTGAAGTTGTGGTTGCACCCATTCAGTACCTCCAGTATGCAGCCCTGATGAGGTGGGATGGTGAGTTCAAGGGCATCAGTGCTCTGCTGATCTTCTAGAGCTGATACCTAAGCTGTGCCCACCTCCCTGGAGGTGTCACACTGTCCCTGTGCCAGCACAGATGCACCCTGTGGTACCTGTGCACTTCTGACTCAATGGGCTTGTGGTGTTGCGTTTGGCAGTGTCACCCCATGCGTCTCTTGTTCCTTATGATGGTTATACTTGCAGTGGTTCCCTTCAGATTTGAGGCCCAAGACCCTGCCCACACTCTGGTGGGGTCTGTGTGGCAGGTGCTACGGGTGGGTATCTACTTACTAGTCCCTGTGGGGTGACTCTTAACTTGCCTTTTGCCAGGTCTGGCTGGTCCATGCTGTCTGTGGCAGAGCAGAACTGATTCCAGACATACCATGCCTGTTCCTTCACCACGATACACTGCACCCCACTGAGGAGAATAAAATCTCACAGCTGTGCTGAGAGCCAGATGAACACTTTTGTTATTTCTGTACTACAAGTAATGTTTGGTTTTTTCAGGGGGCCCTCTAGACCAACCAAATTAAGACATTTCTGCTATACAGTCAGTGGCAGTCTGAGCATTCTGATTTGCTCTTTGGGGTTTCCACTGAAATTGTTGTGCCCTTAGGCTGTAGCTCAGTGATCTCAGGTAGATGCTGTAGGTACCCCAGAGTCTGAAGCTTTACATTAGCTACATACTTACCTTACTGGATTGAAACTATTCATAGAATAACAATATCCTTCTCCCCTTGGAAATCTTTATCAAGTGAAAATGTCCATAAATCTGCATCCATCAATACAGAGAAAGAAAAACAGAAATGAACCCCCAAATGGTTAAGTACGTCCTTTTTATCAGCTGTCTGATATTTAGGACTCTCATTTTGTGAAGGACATGAAAAGCTGCTGGTTTTACTTTTTTGTTGTTGTTTTTATTTTCATTTTCTTTTTGTCTGATCCATTTGTCACCAATTCAGGCTTGCTATTGCTTTGGGATCCAAATGTGAAACTGACCCAGCATCACTGAGATTTGCCTGATTTCATGTCTGAGTTGGACTTGTGTTTGGCAGACGGGCACTTGCAGCTGATCCAAACCCATTCAGATGCTTCTCTGATCCTCTTCTATGTTTTAAAATGGAAACAAAGCTTAAAACCAGGTGCTTTCTCTGCTGTCCTGAATTCTGGATTTTATTCTTCTTGTTAAAACATATTTGATGCAGCTTCTGGTTTATCATTTTCAAACATGGTAGAGTGAGCGTAAAATACCAGGTTCTACCTGACCAATGGTGATGGGACTCCAGGAACTGCTCTTTTCTCTAAGGCTCTGCTCCAGTTCTCTTGAATTCAATAACAACCCCCTCATCAAGGGGTGAGCAAGAGCTCCGTGTGTTGCACGGACCCAGCTCTGCAAACAGAGCTGAAATTAGTCATGGACTTTGCTGAAATCCTGCACACCCTGCATTGTGCAGGAGTTCAAAAAAGAAGATCTTAACAGTCCCTTATAATGTAAATCTCAATGAAGAAGGGACCCAGATTTTTCAGATTAACCATCAGAGGACTTTTTTACAAAGAGTTTCCTCAGGAGGCAAACCCCCTTTAATTTTCTAGCCTGAACATATCAACAGTTTGGGGTTTTTGGGGAGAAAAAAAAAAAGAAAAAGCCATGAAAAGGCAAAACCATTGCCACCATGTCAGCAGCTTTGCAAAAATAAAGGGAAAATGGGCTGCTGTATCACAGATATTCCATAGGATGCTTAGGCATAATATTGTACTCACAGGTTTTGTGTTTATCAGGAGTGATTGCCTTAATACCAAGCTGAAATGCTAAGTGGAGAAAAAACTATTATTGTCATGACTGACCTGAATCTGGCAGGATTCTTTGTTGTTTGTGGCTTATTTTTTTGAAATTGTTTTTCAGCTACCAGAACTATGGCTTCTCTGTAAGCTGAGCTCAGAAAATGAAAGTCAGTAACAGGAAAAGAAAAACCTGCTGCAAACCCATCTAAAGGCAAAAGGTTTAAACCTCTGGCTTACAGTGACTTATAGGATAGCCACCATCATTATGTTTGCAGTGATTAAAGCTGAGCATCTTAACCCTGTGTGGGATTTCTTGCTTTTGAAACACATTTAGCTAATTATTACATCTTAATTTATTTTCTACCATAGAACAAGCCTTGCTGTGTGAAGCAGGGCTTAGGAAACACAAGATGGTGTTTTTCAGTGGCCGAGCTTCAACTATAGCATCATTTTTCGCAATATTAAACCTCAGCATCCTCAAGGGAGGGACCATAATAGCAAAATGCTATTAAAAATGATGGTGTATTTTATAAGAGCTTCAAGCGCCTCTCGTAATATTTGCAGATAATCTCAGTTTGCCAATTTGTCAAGTCATTATTCTCCATCTGTGATACCCAGTGATAACCAAATAGATTTTTAATTCATTTTTGTCAACACTAGTGAGCTCATTGCTAATGTGTTGAAAAAACAAAACACAAGCCTTAAAAGCACTGTGAAGACAATATATTGTTATTCTAGCATGCACTCAGGCCTGCAAAACTGCCAATTAAAATATTAATATATTCACTTTAGAAAGAGGGATGATCTGCACATATTTTTTGCAATTTTCTCTATAGTGTTAGTGGTCATGGGCATGTTTTGTCTGGCATGAGACAATTTCATGTAATGAGGTACTTACATTAAAAGTCGGTGGTTGCAGTTGGGCATTCAGTCATACCAAATACACTCCCTCAAGCCAGTATGAGCATGTGCCCTCAGATCCCCAAGTGGCAGGCACTTTGCTGTCCCTGGAGAGCACAGTAAAAATTTAAACCTTTTTTTCAATGGCCTGGATGCTGGCAGATGTGCACACACATCCTTGCCCACAGACTAAGCAGGAGCCACTTCAGCAATGCATCAGAAGTTCCTTTAAGAAACAGGTGGAGCGAGATAAGTGGGAATGAAGGACTCCTCTCTGCTGTGCCTTAAAACTTCTGAGTACAGTATTCATTCGGACGATAGTGATGTTAAGTAGCACTTTTCACACTGCAGCACCCAAAAGAAGTGACCCAGGCCTTCCACTGGCACGTGTGTTTGATGAGCTTGTGTGCTCATAACATCTTCTTCCCGAACTGCACTATTACAGCTGGACACTAGGGAGCTCCTTTTACCAAAAACAGCTCAGCAATGCGAGGGGAGGCTCCCTGAGAGGCGCCTTCCCAGTATTCTCCCTCTTTGTAGGGGAGTTTTACTCATTTTTTATTTTTTTTTATTTTTGTGTTCAAAATTAATATTCTCCAGGGAAAGCTGTTCTTGCCAGAGTGATGGCTGCAGCTGTAACTCCACATCTCCTACCCTCACCAAGGCAGAGATTTTGCAATTGTAACTTGGGAACTAATTATACAATTTCTGAGATAGCAAAAAATAAATCAAATGCTGCCAGCTTGGAAATGATAATTAAGTTTTCCTTGGAATAACAAACACACTCAATATGTGATTTATTATGACTGCTGCTGTATTAATGATAGTAATAGTCTATGTCATGCACCTATGCAGAGTACATGTTTTCGTTTAGATTACCAGATTACAGTCCCAGATGCAGGATGAATTCTAACTAGCTCTCTGCAGTCACTCTGCTGATAACCTTAAGCCTTACAATGCACAAGCTATTGCTAAACACTACTGTATTAGCAAGCAATAGAACAGGATGAGGACTGGAGCTACCTTTTTTCATTAGCTGTATTTGACCTGGCCCCCACAGTTGCCTTTGCCCTATCAATCTTTTATTCAAAACCAAACCAAAATCTCCTATGCTGTCACTCTAAGGGCATATGCATTCCTGCTTTGCAGACTCTGGCACAAGCACAGGCTGCTGCAAGATGCTACAGAAAAGGGACAATCCCATCCTATTTCCCATTAGGGATTTTGGTCTAGGGTTGATTTGCAGTTAATCTTGTCCTGAGGTCAGAAGCTGAAGGCTGCAAGATTTTAGTGAGATGGCTCAGGATTTTGCCTCCCAAGCAAGTCCTGTCTCACTCCTATCTCAAAATCCTGGAATGCAAAGACTGAAACTTTTTTTATAAGAAAACTTCAGAAAGGCTGGGGGAAGCCTTGTTCCAGCCTCTCCTGTGCACTGTAGTGGTGCCTGGCCAGGGCAGAGAGATAGCTGGCACTTCTGGGACATGTAACAACACCTGCTACTGAAGCTCTTACCAGGAGCACAGCACACTGATGCCCAGTTTCCTTGCTCTTCCCTCCCTTCCAGTGCAAGCCAGAATGCAAGAGCCAGTGAAATCTGGAGTGGGGAGCCTTCATGCTGCATGCAGGTCTTTCTCCTCCCAATCCTTGTGTGCCCTCAGGGGCAGAAAATGGCCTTGCAATCAGGAGATGTGTTATTTTCTGCCTGCAATCCTTTCTAGCTTTGGGTACCTCTGTTAACCTTCCTCCATCTCTGTTGCTTCAATAACAAAATCAAGGTTTGCTTTCTTCCACCATTTCTTTGCCTTGTTCCCCTGCCTGGTTTGGGACACACTGAGCAGGTGTGAGGGCTTGCAGCTCCCTGGCTGGTTTTAACAAGGGCCAGGATCATAGCAAGGGTGCTGGTGCCTCTCAAGTCCTGTTGAGAGGTTGGTGTCTGTGCTGCTGGTGGCATAACTGGGAGACCAGGCTGGCACAGCTGGCAGGGTGGTCCACAAAGTTGGAGGCTTGCTGTTCAGTTGCTTAGTTACACTTTCAGCTAGATGGACCAATTCATTATGGATTAAAATGTTCCAGACCTGATTAGATTACTTGCAGGCAGCCTGACAAGGCAAAATTATTTATTGTTGTGTTTGCCTGGTTGTAGAAGAGGATATTCTGCAGCAATGAGTCATATCTGATCAGGTTTGCAAGAAAGCCAAGGAAGCAATACTGAGTTCTGAGGAAGCTTCACTTCCAGGACAACTCGACTGTGGTAATGACAATGAACTGAATTGTGTCATGAACAGCTTGTCACTTAGGTTCTAAAACCAGCATGTGACAGTGGTAGCTGAATGATGAACTCTAATGTTTGTTTCTTTGTTCTTTTCAACCCATGGTCCTCTGAAAATGTATAGCTAGCTGGAAAGAGAGGATTTTCAGTGTACGGCAGCTCCAAAGAAGGTCAGCGTGGGAGGTTTTTGATTCACCTGAAATTCTCTCTTATGAACTGCACTGTATGAGCCTTGGCCGTGTCGTCCCACAGCCCATGCACTGACTCCCACACATGCAGAGCAAGTCCTCAACATGGCACTCATCGACCATCTTCCTAAATGACCTTGAGCTACCTGGAGGATTCTCTCCTACTTTTGTGAATAGAGGGCTCATAATGACAGAAAATGTAACAAAGTGCAGCAGTAACTGGCTGAACTGGAGCTAACAAAATGAAAGGGTGTGGTGAAGACAGAGCTGGCAGTTCCTTGCAAAACCCCATTCCCCAGAAAATTGTGTTTTATTGTTTCCAGCCCTGGCAGCTCACATTACACCCCAGCTAAACCTACCAGGGCCCTGTCATTCATCAGTCAGTTTTACGGCATGACAGGAGTCTGCAAAATTAGAACCCAGTTAAACAAATTAAAAAATTTAATGGAGTCCTCTGTCTGCATCTCGTGAAAGAGAAAAGGAAATGCCTTGGGATATCTTTTTCTCATAGGGAGGATCATATGGGGCTCCCAAAAGGCAAAAACAGCAAGGTGGCCACTGGGGAGAGAGAAAATCTTAGAAAATTTTATGAAGGAAATGAAAATATGATTCCTGTCAAGTCACCCCTCATAACTCCGTCTTTTCTCATCAACATTTCAGACCATGTGATATTCAGAAAAAAAGAAAACACTAGCTGTGGCTGTGAACTACTTTTCCCCTCTAGTTTTATTTTGCTTCAGCTATCCAGAGAGCAAATCTTTTGGGAAGTATCCAAGACCTCAATGTCTAAGGAACCCTTTCTAGAATCTAAATACAATGGCCCTGCCAATTTAGCTGACACATGTGGTTATTTCAGTGACAAAGCACTCTGGGACCTTCTAATCCCCTTCTCAGAAAAAAAAAAAAAAAAAGGTCAAAAACAAAGCCCTGGTATGGCTTTATTTGTCTCCCCCCAAAAAATTTGGTATGTGGTCTTTGGAAAAATGGCTCATTTGAAATCACTTTTATAAACCGTTATTGAATGGATAGTGATCCATTTCATCAAGATGTCACCCACTGTCAGGCCTGACTAATAAGAGTTTATAGACCAGCGGTGAGTGCAAGCGGTCTCGGTGACATGAATACAAACTCAGCAGCTCAGCTTACTGCAGCTTAGCATGGATTAATTCCCCATGGCAGACACCAGCCTCATGCCAAAAAAGACTAACCCCATCTTTATGATTTTTCTCTTCTTCACAATTGTCAATCTGTGTAAGCACAGAGACAACTAGACATAGGGCCAAATTACAAGGTGTGGATCTCTGCAGCACTTCTTTGAATTTGGGCTGTGCCTGAGTTTTCCTTCAGGCTCCTCTCCAGTCCCTTCTCTTATAAAACCGTTCAGAGTTTGGTGTGTTTTTACCCTTTGTATCAATAGGTCTGTTTAAGCAGCAGTGACACAAATGACTCTCAGGTAATTAATGTTTTTCTCTCTGTGTTTTCCCGAGGAAGGATTAAGAGTACAGAGGTCTACTATGGTTTGGTAGAGTGGTTTGTTTGCGACTATTATCTGTTTTATTTATACTGGAGAGTGTTGGCTTTTTTGCACTGAGAAGATGATGATGAGGGTCACAAAAATCCTCAGGTCTTATAGAGAATTACTTATCATTCTTGAAGCAGCTTGAGGGAAGCTCTGTCTCAGTGTACATGACCTCTAATGTACCAAAACAAAAAGGTTGCCTTGTGCCTGAGGAACAGAACTCTGGCATGAACTTGATAATAGTTAAGATATGCTGGGCCATGGAGCATCTCTGAAAGCCTGCAGGAGAAACTAAGAAGGACCTGGGATACAGCAGATGAACCTTGAGCCAGGATCCTGAATTGGATGTGATGTCCCAAGGATGAAAGAAAGGGACAGTGTCATGTGCTGGGAGTGCTCTACTACAGATGACAGAAAACCCTACAGAGATGTTGCCAAGCAGGTTTAGTAACAGTGAGTATGCTAGATTTGCTCACAAACTGCAACTTTTTGTTTTATTTCTGGGCCTTCCAGGCTCCAAATACTGTCTGGGAAGCTTCCAGACTCCTATTGAGGGATCCTAGGAGTGTTTCAGCTGAACTACAGATGACTTTGGGCTTTGGGCTGAAGCCATGGGAAATTCTGTAAGCGCTAAACCAGGCAAAGCTCAGTAACTTTTTAATGTTTAAACATTTAAAAAAAATGTTTAACAGTAGAAATTCAAAGGTTACAAGTTCCTATTGACTGAGAAGAAACCTGGAGTGGAATTAGGTAGGAGAAATAAGATGAAACACATGCAATGAGTGAGTGGGCATAAGAAGGTATGGGAGACTCATCTCCTTAGAGAGAGATTGAAAGGAGTGAGTTCTGTGGTCCTCCTTAGTAGTAGCAGCTGAAAACCCTGAGCTCCTAAGTGTGCATTCATCTAGGGGAAAACTGGGAAAAATCACACATATGTCTCCCCAGAGTATTTCAGGGGAGCCAAAATTTCATGTTCACTTGGATGAAAGGTGTGTAAGTATTGCTGGAGCATGTGGCTCATAAATCTTTACATTGCCAGGTTTGTAGCCCCAGAACTCTGCAGTAATAATGTATCAAATCTCAATGTGCTAAAAGAGGAGAGAAGGGTGATTTTTGCCAAACCAAAACAGGATTTGCACATGCTTTCACACCCTCATGTGTTCTTCATCCTGTTCCATCTCTGGATTAGGATTTATTTTTCTCTCCTTATCTGGGTGTTTGATAGCTCTAAGCCTTGTTCTTTTCTTCCTCTCATCACTTCTTTAGGGCTTTGGTTTATAGGCTTCCCTCTGTTTCACTCTGTTTTCAGCTTAGGCAGGTCCTGATAAGCTGCACATAGATGTGCTGGCATCTTGATGCCCCAGGTGCCATCTGCACCTACCATTCTCACAGCACTTCTTCTACTGGTCCTTCTGGTGCTTCCACATCTAGATAATCACTTTAATTCAGAATGGGCTTGATATTTTTGTTAATTCCTTGATTATTATGACATATTTTACCTGTCTGCAGCAGGCTTGCAGGAGTGCAGATGAGTGCTGAAGAGCAAGGCTCAGTGGGAAGGGTCTGATTGGCCCTACCACCAGTCTGAGGGTCACTTAGATGTATGGTCTGTGGAAACAATGGGGAGGGAAGAGGGAGCACAGAAAAGCTACTCCAGTCATTCCCAACTGCCTCCTTCTCCATGCTGCTTCTTCCTGATGCTGCCCTTCCCAAATAGGCTTTCAAATTGTTTCCTCTGAGAAGTCATAGAGGGTTTTATTGCTTTGATTTTTAATTGATCTATTAGCTGTCTGTGAATTTCTCAACTGCCTTGGGAAAAGGGCGGAAAGGGAACCAGTCAAAAGCTGACTGGTGTGATGGTTTTCCAGCTAGCCTAGCTGGCTTAGGGCATTGTAGATGTGCTTGAGAACTTATACAGCCAGAGCTCCTTGGTGTAAGAGGACTAGAGAGAAGTAGAGCCCAGAGTGACTGATGCATTGTTTTATTGGAAGTGTTTGTTCAACATAAACACTAGAAAGTTAAGCATTGTAAAATAAAAGTGTAGCTGCTTACAAAAATAAAATCCAAAGAAGTTGCCTGGAAAAAAAAAAAGTCATATTCCTTTCCCAGTAGCTTTTATGGAAACTTTCACCCTCCTCAAATTACAGTGACTCCATGTGGCTTATTCTACAATATAGATTTTAATATTTTTGCTAAAAATTTATTCCAGCTGTTACTAATCATAGAAATATTAATAATAATATTATAGACAGTCTTGAATGGATTTGGTGCAGATTTATTAATTTGTAATTTTTCCATCTTAAACCCAAATATTAAAAAATAGATGAAAAGAAAGAAAGGTAATTGTAATCATTGGCTTCCACCTCACCATGATGAAATTGACCTTGCTCGGTAATCAGAGAATAAATGTAGAGATTTCCTGATTTTATCCAAGAGTCTGATTTTATCAGACCATTTGCAGGAACTGCAATTCAGTCGAGTCTGGGGATGCCAGAAGATCTTATATATAAATCAGTTACAGTTAGGAGAGAATTGCTGCTGCATTTCAGCTCAGAGATTACAGAAAACAAAACCAACTGAATCTGAATAGGGAACAGACTTGAGGTCTTTAATCTCTGTTTTTATTTTGACATATGAAGTTCCAAGAGACAATTGCATTGGGAAATGCACAGCCAAGCCTGAAAACTGAGTATAGGGTCAAATTAACTGAGTCAGTACAGTCTGAGCTGAAAATACCTCCTTTATCTCACCAAAATCAGATTCATCTTTACAATCCAATGCCTTCCTATAGGAGCAATATGAATCCCAACCCCTAATTATTGATCAGATTTTCTTACCCTGCATTTGACTCCAGTGCCCTCAGCAGCTCAGCATCCAACTGTACAGCATCCACATGACAGTTTACAGGTGCTCTTCAACAGCATCGTAGGGAGCATATGGTGTCTGAGTTACTAGTATCCATTTCTTGGGAAAGCTATCCTTTTAAAACCACTTCTCTCTTCCAAGCTCCCTGCTTTAACCAGCCTCAAACCCATTCTGATCTGCTTATACTCAGAAACAACGTTCCAGATAGAGTGAAAATGTCATCCAGGGCTGTGCACTGTTAAGTGAAAAAAATGTTGGCTCATTTAAGAATCCATTTGCTTATCTAGAAGTGGGCCTATCTTGAGTTGGGTTTTCCCTTTTTAATTTTTGTGGTTCTGAGCCATTAACTGATTTCCATGAAATGCATAAAAATTCATCTTAAACTGTCTTGTACTTAATCAGCAATAAATAGATGAATGTTACTAGTGATAACTCTTATGACTCAAGCCCTACAGCCTGCACTATTCTCTTGCTCTGCTGCAATAAAAAAGATCTGTCAGGCAAGGGCAAGACTCAGGACTTTCTTTGGCTTTGGGAAATTTCTTTTGCAGTGCTTCCAGCAGAGGAAAAATGCAGATCCTTGCTTAGTAAGGAAAGAAAAATGCTTTCACTCCTCCACTCACCATTTCATCACAGGATTCTGAACACTCAAATCATGCACACAAAAATGGAAAATACTAATCTCCTCAGCCAAAGAGTGAATCTGCTGGAGTGGGCAACCTCAGCCACCTATGCCACAGTCTGCTTGGTAGGTGAAGAATCCAATTATTCTCATTACTGGGGCTTGTCCCACCTTTGTATTGTCCCTGACCCTTAAACTGTGACTACCAAGCACAAGTCACTCTGTACCATTTGCTGGATGCCTCTCCCCTGTCAAATTGTGCATGCTCCATCCACTGTGGGGTTTCAAAGACTCCATACAGTCCTGCCAATAGACTAAGGCTTAACCTGTGTTTCTTCAAAGGCAGAAAATGCATTTGTTTCATGAGCTGAAAAAGAGATTCCCTCTAATCCAGTAACAACTATGGCAAGCTTTTTCTCAGCTTGAAATCTCTCAATTTTTGCAAGCATATGAAACAGGTGACAAATGGATCTGAAAATGGGATGCAGAGGATTCTGTGTTACTTGCCATCTGTGTCAGAGATGTGAAATGAGCATCCATGAGGATCTACCAAGCAGTGCTTGTCATGTGATATCTTCTTGTTGGTATCACTTTGCAAATACTGAGGGTTTGAATTTTCAGGGCTGATATTTAGCGCACACTGTGACTGCCATGGTGAGAAGGCTTATGAAGGGGCTGGGGTTGAACTTCAAATACTTTTCCCTATTGAAAAGGAGAGGTCATCCTAAGGATATTGGATTTATTTGTCTCCTAAGGATCACAGAACCAGTGTACTAACAAGTTTTCCTCTCCTGCTTATATTACTTCTGTCTCTTTGCCATAGTTGAAAGTGAAAGCAAAGCCACAGGAACTTTTGCTGGACTTTAGGAATAATTCACCAAATAGAAACTTTCTGTCACCTGCATAGACCTAGAAGCAATTTGGAAACAAGGAAAAGGGATCATAATTAGGATTTTTCCAGCCCAGCCTAGTACACTGCAACTTTTGCTGTTGCAGTGCTCCCTGTGAATCTAAAGTTCAAATCCTACTTGACTAAACAGAATTATGCCTGTGCTGAACTCCTTGCAGGGGCTCTGGACCACATGGCTTGCTCTCTGTCTCTCCAAAGCTCTTCCAGCACAGATGGCTCATTGGATTAAAGATGCCAAACTTGGTTCCAGGTTTGTAACACTCCTTCATTTAGGATGGCAATTTCCTTTAATAGCTAGCAGAACCTGGTGGCTGGCTCATTCCTTTATTTATTTATTTAGCTTTTAACCATATGAACATAATCTGTATCAATTGAAGATTATATGCACGGCCTATACAGAGTTTCATCCCGAGGCTACTGAAATGAATTGCAGAACCATTCAGTAACTGACTACAAGCAGAAATCAATTGGACCAGTTACCAAATGACTTAGTTTAAATGTAAAATTATTTGTTCAGACAGCAAGAAACTATTTACATGTGCTACTTTTGAAATTTACCTCTAGCTATGACCATATGGTAATTTAACTTTTAAATTGTATTTACTGCATTCTTACACTTTAATCAGTCAATGCAAAGCTAAACTCTTCAGAGCTCGGCATTTAAGTTGGAAACTCAAAACATTTGCAGTTTCTCTCTGCCTTTGAGCAGTTGCCATCTCAGATAATAACAGATCAATCAGTGCTCAACCCTTTGAAGTGTATCCGCTCAAATGTGTCTCCTGCCTTGTATACGCTGCCGTATGTTTTACTCCAAGTGGAGCCTAAACTTTCGTGCTTCAGAAGTAACGAGCTCTGCTCAATTAGCAGAGCCAGGTTTTTTTGAGCATCGCACATAATTAGTTTCAAGGTCTCTAGTTTTAACAGCCACTTGCTAATCTTTTTTATATAGCTGGCACAAAACTTGTGATTCAAATAGGGAGGCAGTGCTTCAGCTACACGCTATCCTAGAACATAGCTAGGCTTTTCTGAGAAGTGATTTGGCTTCACATTTCAGAAGCAATGATGTGGCTAGTTTAGGTAGGGAAAGAATCAAGGCTTGCAGAAAGAAGAAATACTTCTTATTAGACCACATATTTTTGGAAGTGGCAAAGCAGCTTTGGAGCAAATCACCCCATTGCTGTATTCTTGTCTTTCTCTCTTCCCTCTGCTTCCATGTATATGCCTGCATATACAGACTTGACATCCAATATACAGTGGTGTTCACTCCATGTTCTTCTGCTCTCTGAATTCTTTTTGCTGTTAGTTTCTTAATAGGTAGTCAGGACTTCTAGGAACATGACAACTTGAATTCAATTTGTGATGTGACTGCATGGTGAGGCAATGCTTCCCTCTGTAGAGAAAGTAGAAGATGATGTGTTTGTATTTCAGCAGGTCCTGGTGTGAAGTACATGAGGTCTTCCTCAATGGGTGGCTGGAGTATTGCTTTTTCTCTTTCAGATGTTTGCTTGAGGGAAGAAAGGAAAGATCTGGTCTTAAGAAACAAGAACAGATTTTCTTCTTGTATAAGAAACTTGGCAAATCGGTGTACAAAATATTAAATGTAAGTGTAAAATGTATGCAAAAGTGCACTTTATGTATATAATTTCAACAAGCATATAAGAAAACAGTTTAAAAAAAATAGGGTTTTTCTCCCTTGCAAACTCTAGGTTTCTGTGCCAGATGAAAGCTAACAGCCAGTGTTGGTGCTCTCCTAAGCAGAGTGAGGGGAAGGAGTCTTAAATGGGTCAGGACTGGCATCTCTCCCTTTTTGGTATTATCAAGCATGGGTTATGAAAGCAAAGAGGAAATTGTAGATCTGTATAAGAAGCAATGTTATTTATTCCATAGAGAGTCCTGTTGTACTACGTGATGTTAGATGGCTGTGTATGACACAGTCATAAAATATTGACAGGAAATTCCGTGATGAGAAAATTATTTTTATCATCTCTTCATCATTTACTATTTTAGAACTCTGCCTTTTTTGTGAGCTTTATGTGAACAACCAGTTAAGCTCCGAGACTAGATAGCAGGACTTGTGGCACAGCAGGAACTTGTACCACAGTCCTGGATAACAAATGGAGAGACCTGTCCCCTGCAGTGATGCCGAGTTGCCTGATGGTGTCCCCAGGCCCTGTTTTGTGGCAGGAGCAGGCTATCGATGGGCTGCCCCCAGCCTGTGATGAAGGAGAAGGACAGAAGGCTGAAAGATAACGGTGAGAAAGGCTGTGGGGACCCTAATCCATGGAGGGAGTGTAGTAGAGGTATGGGGGTCTTGTTGGGAGGGACAGCCTGCCAGGGCCCAGCTGGGCTGCTCACCCTCCTTCAGGGTGCCTGGCTCACTCACATCTGCCCCAGAGAATAGCTGGACCCTCAGCTGCCTATTTCAGAACCTCAGGGGATTGCAGATTTTGTTTGGTGGAGTAAATTAGAATTTCAGATATTATAGAATTTCAGATATTACCTTCAGTCTGCTGTAAGGCAATTTCAACATTTAAATCCTGTACACTGTCTTTGCTTTCATCAACATTACAGTCCCTTCTTTCCCTCACCCCCACTCTCCAGTAACTGTCACCATTTTAATTTAAAAGTCCCAATTCCACCTTTAGGCATTTGTGAAATAATGACTTCATTCCCAGAGCTGCTGGGCACTTGTGGGCTTTGGTACGTCAATGCCTCGGGATACCAGGCTGTTTCTTTTCCAGTGCCCAGACATTGAAGTCTACCTTTAAATGTCCAAACTTTAAAACTTTGGTGAAAATCAAGACTAACACACCATCATGGATGGTCTCTCATGCTGGTGAAAGCTCTGGGTAGCCGACTACCTTAACGTCATCAGCAACTTAAAGGGAAAGTTTGAATTGATGCCTCTGCTTCTGGTGGAGTTTCCTCCTGTCCCGGATATAAACACACTGTCCTAGTTGGAGTTAACTGTTATTTTTAGCTATGACAAAAGTGCATCTGAAAAGGCTGCTCTGTTGCACTTGGAAAATACCAGATCACTCGAAGTGCCAAATGCGCTGGGGGAAAAAGCATTCCTGGAGCGGGCTTGTCCCAGACAGTCTGCATGAACTCCTCCCGGCTTCCTCTCCCCTCTCTTACCCGCACGCAGGCAGGGACACTCACACGCACACACGGAGAGCAGCTTGGAACGGCACAGGCTGGTGGTGAACCGTGCTCGGTGTATCTCTTCTCAAGTTCAAAGTATGTCCAGTATGTTCAATCACCTAATTGAATCCAAGCTGCCGTGCCAAGCGGTGTCACTGCTTTGTTTGGTTATAAGCAGGAGGTTTTCTTTAAATGGCAAAACTTCATTGAGTCCTTGTTTTCCTGTTTTTTTGAAAAATCCATGACTACATACCTTTTATGCATTCCTGAATAGATGATCTGACCAGTCTTTCCTTAAGTGAAAGTTATTGGGAGTTGTCACTAACACTAACAAGAAAGGTCATGTATGGGAGGGAATGGACATACTGCAGCTCTGAAATAATTTTGAAAGAGGGATAGGCGATGGATCAGAGTAGAGAAAACAAGTTCCATGGCACCAAAATGCCTTCCCCTCCAGCAGGACACAGCGTGGGACTGTTTGGCACAGCTGACGCTGCAGCGTGGAGAGTGTGGGCCGGCACTGATGCCGTGGAGCAGCGAGGATGCGGTGCAGCAGCACCGATACCGGATCAGCAGGGATGCTGCTGGAACAGTGTGGGTGCCGTGGAGCCGGCTGCGATGTTCCCGTTCCCCAGGTGAGTCTGGCCCACAGGGAAGCTGCCGTGGGCGCTGTCGTGGGTGCTGCCGTGCGGTGCTACCCTGAGTGCTGCTGTGGGTGCTGCTGTGGGTTCTACCCTGAGTGCTACCCTGAGTGCTGCCGTGGCTGCTATCCTGAGTGCTGCTGTGGGTGCTGCCATGGATGCTACGCTGAGTGCTGCCCTGAGCGCTGCTGTGGATGCTGCCGTGGGTGCCGCGGGGGCCACGGCGGGCAGAGCACATCGCTCCGACGGGCCGGGGAGGTGGCGGCGGTGTGACATCGCGGCAAGGAGCAT